>JAGGAT010000128.1:0-70254 GCA_017657195.1 Termitomyces sp. T70a | reverse complement strand
GGTTGTGGTAATTCAGGGTTAATAGCTAAGGCAAGGTAAATGAGTTAAGGCTGTCCATCACCTGTCATTCTGGCAATATAACTGTGTCCACACAACTCCAATCTATCCAAAAGCAGCAAGAAGCGGCAAGCAATGGCGGCAAGAGTGTGGGAAAGTTGGCAAGGGAAGGTGGCAAGGAATAATGGCAAGGCGGTACAGAAAGTTGGTAAGTCGGCAAGGCAATGGCATTAAGTCGGCAAGGGTTGGCGGCAAGTTGGCAAGGAACGTCGGCAAGAGTGCAATAAGAAAAAGAGTAAAGTAGTCAAAAATGCGGCAAGAGGTGGCAAGGCAAGTCGGCAAGGACATGGGAAATGCATGGTAAGAGACGGTATAAGTGCGGCAAGGGTCGGCAGTGCATGGCGAGTGTACCGTGCATTGGTAAGTGTTGTGTTATGCACTGAACCACGTGAGAGGCTCATCAACGCCAGGGTCATTTTGGCTGCTTTGTTAGCTAGGAACCAGACAATACATTCCGCCCTGCCCTGATTGGTCGCCACAAGCATCAATGATTTACCTCCCATAGTCTGGACATGGGAGGGCCTCCAAATGTCAAAGGCTACCCTTTCATATGGTGTGGACTCTGGCTCAATGTGTCCGTTGAATGGTCAACGGGCGTGTGCTGGGTACATTGTATAAGACAAAATCTTCACGATTTTTAAAGAAGTGGTGGCTAGCAGCCAAGTCCGCGTAAGTGATGACGTTTTCTTTGATTGGCATGTCTGCTGTTGCTGCAAAGGCAAGACACTGGTGATTACTTGCATTGTCAGCTGACATTACTTCCACAGAGTTTACTTGCAATGGGGAGGTCGTAGTGGCATTTGGCATTGGCGATGCTACTGTCACATTACCAGTTGTGGTTTTGTTCTTGCGCTACCATTCCGGGTATTGCCCTTCCATCCCTCCCCCCTTTCGGAAGCAATTCTCTTTTGTATGTCCAGTTCGCCCACAGTTATCACATTTACTGGTTTTGCCATTTCAGTTTGTGCTCATTTGGACTGCTAGGGCATGTACTGAGTTGGTTGGGGCAATGATGGATGGACCATGGAGTAGGAGAGCATGTGTTGTGAGTCTCATGACTACTTCAGTGGACATTCCTAGATCGAATAGGGCCCCTGTGACTGGAGCCCAGGCGCTCAGCATTGACTTAATAATGTATGCCCTGAATCTTTGATCGTCAATATTGGCTCCTTGATCATTTGCTTTAGCCCAGGCTGTCCAGAGCGCCTGAAAGTGCACTTCAATGTTCACTCCATCCCTATACTTGATCGCATTTAGTTCCTCCTTGGCTTGGAGCAGTCCCAGGTCCAATTTAGCATCATGCAGGATAGTGAGTGACCTCCATGCTTCTGCGGTGCTACCATCTATTTTAACTCCTGCACTGATAGGGTTGACTACGTTCAGTATAATCATGCTGCAGGTGTAGGCATCTTGTTGTTGCCACTCATCAGGTGTAGGATTGGCTGCTCCCCACCATGTAGTGGCCATCGTCGACGGTGCACTGCATGGATTGCCATCTTCCCTCTTCATCATCAGGTTTGGGATCTTTCCCTCTAGGTAGTCCAGTAAGCCGCATCTGCGTGCGGCTTCAGTCAGCGTCGTTTTGAACACTGTCCAGTTTGACCCATCGAATTTTTCTTCCACTTGTAGCAGAAATAATGCTGGGTTCGACATCTTGTTGTTTTGTAATTTCAGGGAGGTTCAAAGTGGTCTTTTTCTGGTGAGTCGTCTACTTTCACTGAGTGGCTACAGGGCCCATAACCTGTTTTAATATAGACTCAGTTGGTGTGCAAACGACTATATTCAGTCTAAGTACCTGTTTTAATATAGACTATGAAAGTAATTAGTTAAGTGGTATTCAACCATTTAGGATATAGCTGACATACCTCAGTCAGTGTGCAAACGACTGAGGTATCCAGCCTTCCATTTCTGATCCGTATCCATATAACTGTATAGTTTTTCCTCTCCTCAAATTTCCCTCTGCGGCACACTGCATGTGGGTCACGTGCCACTCCCATGTACTGCGATCCTCTCCAATACACAATGATAAGACTGACTCTATGGAACACATTTTAACTGAATGTGAATGTACAGGACAAGCACTAGTCTAGGAAGCAATACGGATTATGTGGAAGGAAAAGACTAATGTGGATTTCCCAGATATGAGCATGGAGGCAATTCTGGGTAGCCCGCTAGTAATAATACGAGACGAGGACAATAAACCTTCACAAAGTTTAATGCGTCTCTACAGACTCGTGGTGTCAGAAGCTGCTATGTTCTTATGGGCTGTGCGATGTGAAAGGGTGATCAGAAATGAAGACTCTCCCCACAGTATGGTGGAAATCGCTAACAGGTGGAATGCAGCCCTGAGTAAAAGAGCTGAATTGGACTTCAAGCTTGCAAATAGGAAAAAAGGTAAAAGATCGATCCCACTACTTCAAGTAGTGAAAACGTGGGAGGGTACGGGTGTCGTCGATACGACACTATGGCTAGAGTCACGGCACGTGACCTCAAGCGGGGTTTTAGTGGGTAGTAGGCCAGACTCGAGAGCTGGTATAGGGTAAATTGTACCACTGGGCCTAGAGTCCCACGCGTGTGCGTAAAGGCATTTCCTCGCGGAGTCAAACAGATATGCCGCCCGAAAACGGAACCTGGTTGAGATCCCAGGTGAGCAGCCAGCGGGTGGGGGGGAGACGCCCAGGGCGTAGTCCCCTCTCACTGTAATCGCTACCACAAAAAAAAAAAAAAAAAAGAAATTCGGATCGGCTTAGGCTACTTGATCTAAGGTTAAGCACTTTAGCTCAGTAGCTAGAGCATCATAAGAAGGGTTTGTGGTTCAATTCCAACAAGTGCTGCTTGCTTTTATGAAATACCTCGTGTCCTGTCTACAACTATTTATTTTGGCTATTGTCTCGCTGCTACACATCGATCTTTGAAAATCAATACCCATACAATAATTGTACAAGTTCCTAATCAAAGTTCTAACAAAGACAGACAAAGTTTGATTCCTTGCACAATCCCCAGTCAGTACTTCTCTTACATTGCACCCAAAAACTCTCCAATCTGAGCGCGACGTTGAGCTACTGTTGGCTCTCCCGGAAGTTGCGGGAGCTCTAACACTTTAGCTGTAATAATACAATCTGACTCTGGTATATTTCAACAAATTTTCGGAGGTAAGAGAGACTGTACAAAGGAATAGATGGAAGATAAGATTCCTACCGAGAAGGTTACAAAGGTCTCTTTTGAGTATCGGCATGCCTGCGACTATTTGGATACCTGCTGGGTACTGGAGAGGAGAGTTAAACGGCATCTTGGCGTTGCAAAGCTGGATAGGGAGACGTCCAACGCTTGAAAGCAAAAGTCGTGATTTAAATCAGGGCGCAATGTCTCGCGATCACAGGCATCGGCACACTGACCATTTCTCAACAGCAGTGTTACGTAATCTGAGAGCTGCAAGTTCATTTTGCGCCGCTGCTATTGCTGCAGTGTTTGCTATGATTGTATCTTGAAGCCCGATAATGAGGGCCTAAATGAGAAGAATTAACCAGTCCATCCAGGTAAAGCTTTTAAAATAGGGAACAAAGAATCAGGAAGCCTGCATGAGGTGCTTACCTGGATGTCCTCCAAGGTCAAAGGTCGTTGTCCATCATGAGTAGGCTTTGAACCTTGATCTGTTATACCCAGAGACTCGGAGCTTTGGTCAAGTTGGGCAACAGGCATTAGGACCATAGTAGATGGTGTATCGGTGAACGATTCAGAGATTAATGAAAGGATTGTTGATATTCGCTTTACAGTTGAGGGTTTATAAATCTACCATACAATTTTTCGAAACACGGAAATAGGAATGTCTGGGATCTTCCACGGGGAGATGCTTAATTCATCAGACTTGAGGCTGTCAAGGCAGAAAGATTTGCCAGGTCTCGTTATGCAAAATCATTCCCAATTCATCAGCGCTAAGATACAAACTCCAGGATTAGTACCGCGGTCAACTTCGATTGAATCGAGCTCATGACTCATCTGCAAAGTGTATTTAAATCTGAGATGGGACTCAAGAGTTAAACCAACATACTCCTGACTTACAGCCATTTTCATAACGTTAGACCCTTTGCTTGTTTGCCTGATATCCGCGATGCCGGACTTGGTGCCGAAGCATAAACTAGTGTAAAATTAGTCTGAGCTATGAAAATGGCTGTTGTGATACTTCGGCAAGCGCTCCGGCATCGCGGATATCAGGCCAAACAACTAAACAGGCGAAACTCAAAGGGGTCTAACGTTATGAAAATTGCTGTAACTTGGCACACTTCTATATCCACATTGGATCAGTGATTCAGCACTGTATATTTCCGACGTCACTGGCAGTGACCCGAAAGATTGTGACCATTTAACAATCAGTCACTGTTCACCAATTATTCAACATAAGTACACCGCTTCGGACAACCGGAAATCTTAAATTTTAGCTATACCAAGATAGTTTAAACCAGTGCTTTTATTAGAGTACTCCAAATAGTCCCACCTGAGCTACAAACTTCAAGGTCATTCGTAGACTAGGCTATGTTCCCACTTGTGTTGACCTTTTTGTACTAGGTCGATTTTCATATGGGAGAGCACACAACCCTTAGTCGCTGACTTAATTGGATTGTCATTGATGTCAATGTGGTATAAAGACGTGATTCACTTGGTATCCACTCTCTAAATGGCAGACATCTAGAAAACGTTGATTTCCATGATTGATTGAAACTTTGGTCAAATCGTACTCCAGCCTTAATCTATCAAGAATCCGGACACGTCGGTATGGCGATATGTGACAGTGTGTGCTCAATCACAGGAATAACCACGACTTTCACTCCGATTACGTACTTTCTCAAGAGTCTTCGGTCCTATCTCCGTTATCCACCAGAGAAAACTTGTCCGAAATTTTACTACTTTCCTTCCTGTTTGCTTGGTTATGTCTTTCTCCGCTACCATTACAATGCTCTTTCCGCTACTTTCCACTCAACTTGAAATATATAGGATGATAATTCATTAGTGATTCCCTGCCGAAGGCGTGTTAACTCTTTGTTCTTCCTTTGCTCAAGTACCCCAACCCCAAGCATTTTGTTTTTTCCCATGCCATCATTTTCAAGCACATGCTGTCTAATAATGGACTGACATCTTAAGTCGAAAAAACAAAGTAGGACTTAGCCGGGACAACATGGCTATCCTATATCTTGTTAGTGTGCATCAATGGCGTAAGATGGGCCCATGTGGAAGTAACATTTTCAATCCTGATATCCCGGATACACAGCCAATTGCTAAATTGACTAATCACGAGACAGACTTGACTGTGCATCTTTTCTCGTTTTCAAATCTGATCGTGTAGTCACGATACGGTTGTCCATCAGACCCGGGAAATCAAGGCACCAGTTTTGCTGAGGGACATTCCCTATTGGCAGATTTGCGTCAGTGAGGTAGTATATGATAATACGTGATGGCTACAGAACGCGAAGTAGTTCAAACCCACCAATTGATATCTTATTAAATGGATAAGTCCCTTCCTTTGGCTGTAGTAGTAGCACCTCTCCATTGCTCAGATGCTTGGTAACGGCAGCAATTGCCGACAAATCAAAATCTGCCGACTTTCGGGATCTGTGACAACCATCATTTGCGATCACGTTGAGTACTGTACTCGCTGGACAAGCTTGAATTCACCCCGTCAGGTATTACTTTGGAGAAGAAACTTTAAGTGAACCTCGTATCATTACGCAGAATAAATCTAGCTGCGTGGAATCTTCAAAGCGGACGAACAGCTGGTTATGAGGTCACCATAGAGATGGGATGTGAGCAGAAAACCGGACTGGCCGATGTCAATCAAACGACGATGTATTTCCAAGTTTCATGATTGGGTCATGGCATATCCACACAAATACCGAGCTGTCCCACCGCCATCAGTTCTTCCCTTGTTCCTCCAGGTTTCTCTGCCTCTTCCCTCTTCGTACCTTGTAAGCGCCTTTCCTCAACGACCCTTCCGACACTGACAATGTGTGCTTCTGTCTATTAACAGCTGTTCCTTCCTGGGCTTGCCCGGCAGCATCCCCTGTTTTTCTATTCTAAACCTTCACATTCGTTCAAGCAGGCTTTTCACACCGACAGTGCCCATTTGATAAAATGCGCTATCCTTCGGTTTTCTTCACCCTTGCAGCCCCTCTTTTGTCTTCAGCCGCCCCTGCTCGTTTCATTGGGAAGCGTGCAGCTGCTGATGTTTTGGTGCTAAGTAAGTACACGTCAGCACTTTCCGCAGTACTCTTATGCCAATACTCTCCTGTTAGAGTTTGCCGATGTTCTGGAACAACTAGAGAATACTTTCTACTCGCAGGCGATTTCGAAGTTCCAGGACTCCGATTTCATCGCGGCTGGATACTCATCGAGTCAGATACCTGTTGAGCAGTTCCAGAATATCCAAAGCGATGAAGCTTCGCACTCTCAAACGCTGCAAGCCGCCCTCAAGTCGCTCGGAGAGACCCCAATCACAGGTTGCAACTTTGACTTCAGCTCAGTACTGACGGATGTTTCCACCATGGCTGCTACTGCCCGTGTCGTTGAAAATGTCGGTATATCCGCGTACCTTGGTGGAGCAACTTTGCTCACAGATCCTGTACTTTTGGATGCGGCTGGCTCCATCCTGACCACTGAAGCTCGCCATCAAACTATTCTCAATGTTCTCTCTGGCACTGGTACGGCCATTCCCGCGGCTTTCGATATTCCTTTCACCCCCAGTGAGGTCCTCGCCGTCGCTTCTCCTTTCATGAGCGGATGCAACATCCCCATCCCGGCGAACACACCTCTCAGTATCACTAACACTGGAACCGTCGCTCCTGGCACGCTGCTGACCTTTAAGGCGAGCACCCTGAATGGAACTATCCCTGATAATGTAAGTTTTGCAATGGCATGGAGCAGTTTCTGATACTGAAATAATAATGATATCCAGTCCACCTTCTGCCAGATGCTTGTTGGGGGTGCTCCTATGTCGATTGCTCTCCCCCTTGAACAATGTGTTGTTCCTGATGGCATCAACGGGCCCGTTGCTCTCTTCATCACCTCTGATGGTCAACCCCTACTCAACAACGTCCGCGACCGTGCCCAGAATAAGATTGTAGCTGGCCCCACCGTTGCTTTCATTGACACCAAGCCTGAGTTGCTTGGTCAGTTGGCTCGCACTGGCTCCAACTCGACTGCGCAGTCCACCTCGACTCTCACCATCTCCCCTGCCCAGGCCTCCTCTGTTGTTTCGAGTGCCTCCACCGCCGCACCGTCTTCGCCATCTTCTCTGACCTCATCTGCCGGCGGTCCCAACTTTGCCACCGGTCTCTTTGCGAATGGAACGATCCTTGTCATTGGTTGGAGCAACTCTTCATCCTCCACTACCGCTCAGGCCTCTTCTGCGGTCTCTGGCGGTGCCTCTCCGACCGGTTCCGCTGCTGCTGCCGCCGCGACCTCTGGCCCAAACACGGCCACCGGGTCATTCGCAAATGGAGCCATCATGGTCAATGGTTGGAGCTCCGGGGGTGTCGCGAGCACTAGTAGCGCTTCGACGGCTAGCTCCGCTGCTGCTGCCGGTGTAACCTCTTCATCCTCGGGTGGAAGTAATGTTTCCAACGGCTCGTCTAGCAGCTCTTCGTAAAATGGCCTTGACGGCCTTTTCAACGTGGATGATACTGTCTGGATCTATGTTACATCTCACCACAATATGAATGCCTACTTTTCCCAGCATCCCTGGGGCTGCTAATCCCATATACAATAATTTCCTTGACTTCTTGGTTATTTAAACAGGTCAGTTCTGCACGTCAAACCTCGGGGGATCAAACAGGTTGTGGAGTTCTCAGATGCTTTCTGTTACATATAGTGCTGATATTAACTATTATCGGTTCTGCATGTAAATGTATGTATGTATCTAAGGAAACTGACTGCCTGCTATTAAGATAGGGAGAAATATGGTCAGAGATTCATAAGATGTTCTTAACGTGAGGTTTTTATACTCACGCTGTTGTTAACACTTAGGCCTCAGGCCTCAGGCCTTAGGCTTTCCAGCGGTCAAGGATTTCATTGACCCTCAGTGAACTTTATGAGGGAAAGCTGATACATCCGGATACACAACGTAACTCTTTTTTTGGTAGCTCTCGAAAGACCGAAAAGGTGTGGGCTATGATATCGATCGGCGTATTCGGCTGATTTCAAGTGCTAAAACTACGCAATGACTCTTCAACTCCCTCCAGACATCGCGAAACTACTCGGCAGGCTGTCCGCCTCTTCTTCTCGAGAATTTCTACCAACGGCTTCACTAACAATTTCAGCTATGATATTTCGTCAGTGCGTTATTCTCCACAAACCAATACCTCACATACGATCTCTCGGGGGCTGCTTCCGCAATCTCCGCAGTCGCTAACTTTACTTGGGAATTTGAAGGTGTGCCCTCCAACACAATCCTCTTCCTATTTGACTGACTCCCAGACCATGTCATTAAAATTTACAGCTTTCATGCAAAGTGATTTCATGACCGTACAGGTGCTCGCAGTAGAGCTTTATGCGGCATCCATCCAATGCTCGGTTGTAGGGAAATGCACCTGTACTACTTCGGCGTCTCGCTCCGATTTGACAGAAACTACATCAGGGTACCATTGCAAAGCCCATCCACTGTGAGTATTATACTTGAACTTTTGAATAGCCCATGAAAGTCGAAGATACACACCACTTCACATGACCTGTGGTCCAAAAACGTGAAGTTATTTTCTCGGATAATTCTTGGCTGACAACCCGTGGATTATAGTTGTTACTTGCGATTGTGAAAAGCAGTGTATATATTCTGAATCTATAATCCGATGAGGCTCAAGGCATGGTCACGGCAGATGTCAATCTCATCACGGCACGCCCCGATGGCTCTGCCATCCATTCTCAGCAATATTCACGTCACCAATCGAGGTAGCGTAGCAATTGCAAGTATGTCAGCATCGGAAGTGCATCGAAGAGAGCTTTTCACCTGACAACCTAGTTGACGTGAACTCCTGGCCGTTTCCACGTTTGGGCCTCAAATGTTCAAAAGATTGTCTCAACCGAGGATCCGATCATCCCCGAATTCGATTTACCTATGTGATGCCATATGCATCGGCCCTTCAGAAACTTGGATTCTATTGAGGAGCCGGCTGGTATGCGTCATACGAAAGTCATAAGACCATGTGCTAGCGAGTACAAAAGCACGTGTTATTCCACGATTCTACTCGTTCTACCATGATGGTACACCTACCTCCAGGCCTCCGCTACCTCGCTCTGCTTCTTTTGCCCTGGATAGTTGCTTCTTGCACGACCTATGCATTCTTGGATATATTTTCTCGACTGGGTGCGCCTATATCTTACCGAGCTGCGATAGTGTCTGCTTTCTTGTCTCGCCCCGTATTTCTGATTGCCTCCTATGTATGGAATGTGCAAAAATCCTCTTTTGAAGCCCGTCGTACTGGTTCTATCATGGTTCCACAAGTCTACGATCCCTGGCCCCTGGGACTCTCGCTCACCTCTGCTTTGGTAAAGAGTTTCAAATCAGGTTCTCCTGGTCGGTGTCTACGTCTCTCACTCATCTGTTCGTTCACTTCATTTTGGCACCTCTCAAGGCGATATTTTGCTCCCTTGGTGTCGACAGTATGGGAATACCTATATTCTCAAACTGGTTGGAGAACCTCGGGTAAGACCTCCCGTACCATCGATGGACCGTAATTCACACAGTTTTTTCCCAGATCTTCACTTTCGAACCAGACCATGTCAAGGTGACCTTTCAATCTAACCTTGATAAACTATAGCTGATCCAATTCAACCGATTAGGCAATACTTGCTACACAGTTTGATGACTTCGAAAAAGGTAGCGTCATGTAACGTCTATACTTCATGTTGTCTTATCTGATGGCGGCGATCAGGTCCTGTCTTTCGCTCCCAACTTACGACACTCTTGGGAACCGGTGTTTTCAATTCCGACGGTGAAATGTGGAAGTAGGTTCTCCATTTAGACGTATTGATATGACAACCTTGACGTGATCTCCACAGGTTTCACCGATCGATGACTCGCCCCTTCTTCACCAAAGAGCGAATCAGTCATTTTGAAGTGTTCGATCGGCATTCTGAAGATACGCTTAACGTGGCCCGGGCAAGACAGGATGAAGGATATCCCATTGATTTCCAGGTATGGATCGAACTGCAATATAATGTGGATGGAGCTCATGACACCAACTACAGGACCTTGTCGCACGTTTCACCCTCGACTCGGCCTCAGAGTTCCTTTTCGGAAATTGCGTGCGTTCACTCTCCGCCAGGCTTCCTTATCCTCCACTTTCTCCATTTTATCCCGCTCCGCCTCCATCGTCAGAGTGTCAACATCCGTCCAGCCGTTTTGTCGATGCTTTCCTTGAAGGACAGTTACTCTCTGCTCTTAGAACGCGCTATGGACCATCTTGGGCGTTATTGGAGTTTTGGAAAGACCGTGTTTCCCCTCTCCGTGCCATTATAGACGAGTTTTCTCAGCCGATTTTGGAAGAGGCGATTAAGAGAAATCGCACAAGAAAAGAACAGAATGCGACAGGGAAGCAGGACGAGGAAGCCCTAGGTGATAACCTACTCGATCACTTGGTATCTCAAACAGAAGGTATGCGTTTATCTTCGAATTGAAATTAAAAGCTCTGTCTCAACGTCCTGTTAGACCATCAGATTCTAAAGGACGAGGTTAGTTCCCAATTTCATAAGAGATTATGTATCTTAACTTACTTCCTTGGGTACAGCTTGTCAATTTATTGGTTGCATCTCGCGATACTGTACGAGTCAATGACTCCTTGCACAAAATTAACTACTGAAACAATACAATAGACCGCATCGACTCTGACATTTGCTATGTATATGCTCACCCAACACCCAGACATCGTCGCACGGCTTCGGGCTGAAATTTCTCAATTTGTGGGCACCGGGTTTCCTACGTACGAACATATCAAAGAGATGAAATACATGCGGGCTTTCATCAACGGTCAGTTATTCGTTCTTGACCTTTGTGCTCAGACGATACCAACACGATCATCACAAAGAGACACTGAGGTTGTATCCGCCAGTGTAAGAGTCTTCAATCTCGTTAGTGCATCAAGTCTGACTTACTTGACATTCTTTCCTGGTAGTCCCTTTGACAGCAGGTACGTTTCATCTATATCTAACTCCTTGAGCTAGGAGTTACCTCGAGCACTTGACAGGAGTTCAAATAAAGCAACCACCTTGCCTAATCGCCCCACCAAGGCTAATCCTGATGCACGACCATTTTATATCCCGGCGGACACAAAGTAACACTCACCCTTCCCTTTCTCTCCGCATTTTCTCATAATTACAGGTGTACCTATGGTGTATATTTGATGCATCGAAGACAAGACCTCTGGGGTCCAGACTGTAAGCCGCAGTCGTCCCACGATCTATACTTGCACTAATTTTTCATGTAAAGCGCTGAAATTTGATCCCGACCGGTTCCTCGACGAGCGTCTGCACAAGTACCTCATACCTAACCCTTATATCTTCGTGCCTTTCAACGCAGGGCCTCGAATCTGTCTCGGCCAGCAGGCGAGTCGAACCCACCTCGCCCCGAAAAAGTATCCCACTAAAGTGTGCTTCTTGCCTTTTTAGTTCGCATATCACGAAGTTTCTTTCCTGCTCACGCGATTGCTCCAACGCTTCGCGCGATTCACTCTTGCAGAACCTACGAAGAGCGATGGGGTGCATCCCGGATGGCACCTGACTATGTACGTCAAGGTAAGACGGATGTTTCATCCCCCTAGGCCTCATGATTGAAAGAGAGTTCAAGGGAGGTTTATGGGTGCACATGGAGGCTGCGCCACTGGACACCAACAGGGATTGATGAACACGAAATTATGTGATTCTACGAAGTGCCAACCATTTTTGAAAGCTTGTGACTATTTTTATACTTAACGCTTTGACAAAACAGTCTGAATCCAAATATTATGTATTTGGTCTGGATCTATGAGAGAAGCTGTGTGGGGCTTAGATCGAGTTCACATGAAACTAAAGAAATGATCACCGAAGACTTTGGCGATCAAATCTTGCTGCGTCGACGAGAAAATCTGGCTGAGAAGTGAGATGAGTCGGGTGACTCGCAATTCTCGTCCAGTGATTACATCTCAGATCTCAGATCTCAACAGTTAACCATAAGCCAATTGAAGCTCACTTATGCCAGTTAGGAGAGGTGGCATTCGAGCATGCCTTGTATATCGCAGTTTTTGAACGCAAAGCATAGACTTCCTATATCAAAGCCCAAACAGCAACGGTACATTTTAGTACCCAAAAAATAGGTCCCCTCGATCAAGAAAAAAGTGAAAATTATAAGCCCTCTCCTTTCAACCATTTCCGAACCATATACAGGGATTCTGCGGGCTTGTCAAATGGAACGTACTGGCGCCATCGGTATTAGCTTGGAAGACAACTAGCAGTGAAACGGTACTTATCATATGCCCCGCCCCCCGAATCGTTACAAACGTCAAAAGCTCAGATGATTTGACTTCGCCCACGACCTTATCGCCTAGCTTCCAGTTTCTCCATTCTTGAGACTTGTAGTCTTCGCTCCTACTCCATTCCAACTTGTCTACCCACAGCTTGTTTGCAACCCAGTTGCACTGCCAGTCGTAGGTCCCGGCGTAGATTAAGATACGGACGCCGCGATCCAAAAGGTTGGAGACGTAGTACTGCGTAGGAGAGGCCCATTTGTCCATGTGAGCGTTGAACCCTTGGCCGACTACCGGAGAACAAGCCGAGAAGTTTGACGGAGATTCGACGCCGAGGAGGCCGCGTGTCTCCGGAAGGTCGAGGTATTGCTTGATGGCGTCGTTCTCTGCGTAACACAGTTCGCCTTCGCATGGCTAAGGCTCGCAATTTAAGATGACAT
This sequence comes from Termitomyces sp. T70a, assembly GCA_017657195.1. NCBI lineage: Eukaryota > Fungi > Basidiomycota > Agaricomycetes > Agaricales > Lyophyllaceae > Termitomyces > Termitomyces sp. T70a. The sequence goes on along the minus strand of JAGGAT010000128.1, from coordinate 57,278 downwards.
TCGGATGAATTTATCCTGTCCTAGTTTTTACTCGCCTTGGAAATGTCATACACATTCCTGCCTATGCGCAGTGAGTTGGTTATTTTTATGATTAGTTCCTCCTACCTGTTGCCCACATGGGAGCAGACAGCTCGCTATCACAAAAGTTGACTGCTGCACGACAGTTTATCATATCGAATTGGTCAATGCAAGCGTTTTGCATTGCTTTCTGGCAGCGAGGAAGCTATTGTCGAGTGCCAGTAAGATGCAATCACGGATACGATATCATATTCAACGTACAACGGTCTTCATCCTTACGCAGGCGCTAATGGACTGGAAGGGCACCTTGAGAGAGGCGGTCCCGCATTCTACTTCATATCGGCCGGGGTAGAGGCTAAAATTATCGTCGTTTTGGAGTAAGTCAAGGATAGACGAGAAGACATTTACGTCGAAACATCAGTAATTCCGTTTCCAATCAAAACACTTTGGAGATTGAGGGGCCTGCGACCTTCTTGGATCGCTATTTGATTCTGATCATATATCTCACTAGCGAAAACGGGTAAATAACGACCCTAAAGAAAAGTAAGCATCTCATTCCCAAATCAAACGAGTGTCCGTACCCCGTAAGATTCCCCCGATAGGTGGAGCGGACGTCCTGAGAACTGCTCGAAGGTCTCGAAGAAGATTGTGATAAATGCATGGACATTTCTAGCGGCGTCTTCAGTCGTCTCGACCATTTCTCCAAAATCGGCATATGAGAATCCAACGCCGACACTATAAAATATCTTGAGTTCACATAGAATTACCCAATGATACTTATTCACGGTTGATCAAGGAAGAATATGTTGGCCTCTTCGTTCCAAGAGTGAGGGTTCCAGAGTGTTCCGTTTTCAGAGCTGTTCTTCATGTCAATCCTACAAGGGCCTGGGATTCCATAGAGTCGAAAGAAGACAATGATGAAAATAGGATTTACCGAGTTCCATTAGCAAACCCATGGAGGAGGAGCAACCTGGGCCTGAAATTTGTTCGAAAAATGTTAAATATTCAGTATTCTAGGGGATGCACCTCCGTTGATCCACATCATGACGTCGTCTATATAATGCAGTACGTATGTCAGTTGGCATGACTGCGATATTTGCTGCATTCTGTGTTCGTATGTGCATACCTTTAGCAGGGTCACGTCTACTTTCAAAAAAGTAGAAGAATAGATGCTTAGCTCCAGCGTCGACATCGAGATAACCGGTGAAGACGCTAGGGTTATAGTTATTATCGTGATTTCAAAATACAAAGATACAGGGATCACACACTTGACAGTCGGATCGCAGAAGTGACTTTTCTTCAGACGAACTTGATGGTTAGGAAACCTTGGATGAGATAGCGTTGTGAAAGCATGCGACTCTATGTTCGACAACTGCAAAGTTTCAGGAAGATCATAACCAGGAGTATAGCGGCTACTGTCTTGCACATTCAGTACCGCCTTAGCATGTGTGCGCTGAAAGGCAAGAGCCACGGCTGTCACGCAGAGAAGTTTGAGAACCAGCAGCATTTCGATCTCTACCAGGAAGAATACTGAAAGGGATCGTGATATATGATTGTCCTCTGACAGTGGTGGGTAGAAGTGAACTAAGATTATACTCAATGCTTCGCGTCTTAAGGACTTGCTCTGAATGGCTTCTGCTCCTGTACCAAACAACGCGTCTTACGGGGTTCGGCGGGCCGCGCTTCCATCTTTGCCTTAACTAATTGACGGCTGCTGTCTTTAAACTACAACATGTCCTTTGAATCGTACTACATAGGTATAGACGTTGGAACAGGTTCCGCTCGCGCTTCCCTGGTGAAAGGGGATGGTTCTGTTGTCGCTTCCTCCACTTATGACACGATCACCTATCGCGATCCGAATGATCATCGCATCTTTGAACAATCAACTACCAATATATGGTCAAGTATCTGTACGGTTGTGAGGGAGTGCCTTTCCTTGTCAAACATCCCACCATCTGCCGTGAAAGGCCTGGGCTTTGACGCGACATGTTCACTGGCCGTGTCAGATTTCCAAGGCGAACCCGTCATTGTTACAAAGGGCGAACAGTTGGGTCAATATGGCGAGAGAAATGTAGTGCTTTGGGCCGATCATCGAGCAGAAAAAGAGGCAGATCTGATCAACAAAAGCGGATCCGTAGTCCTTGACTATGTCGGTGGAGTCATGAGTGTAAGTTTATCATACCTTGTCGGCACAATGATTAGTTCGAACCCTATGTTCTGGTACAGCTTGAAATGGAAATACCCAAGGTCCTGTGGCTTAAGAACCATATGGACCCCACCCTCTTCTCTCGATGCCAGTTCTTTGACCTCCCAGATTTTTTGACATATCGTGCAACCTCCAACATAACGAGATCATGCTGCTCTCTCACCTGTAAATGCTCCTATGTGCCCAACAGTGGATGGAATACCGAGTTCTTTGAAAAAATCGGCCTTGGAGACCTTTCAAGGGCAGGGCACAAACAATTAGGCGCGGAAGCTAATAATCTCCTAACTGCAGGCCGTCCAGTCGGCAAAGGCCTCACAAAACGCGCAGCAGAAGAACTCGGCCTCGTAGAAGGAACGCCTGTCGGAAGTGGATTGATCGACGCGTGCGTTGGCTCTGAATTAGATATGCTGAAGGTTTGAAGATCTGGTACCTTGAGCAGATATGCTGGGTGGCTTGGTACGGTTGCAGCTCGTTATAAGGAGAATGGTAAGCTTTCCGAGGTAATCCCATCTCTGGACGCGTCCCGGCATCGCCTCGCCGCTGTTGCTGGTACAAGTACTTGTCATTTGGTCCAGGTATGTTGTCCCGAACTCGTCATGCAAGTTTGACTGAAGTCAGGTTAGAGCCCTAAGGGTGTCTTTGTCGACGGGGTGTGGGGACCGTATAAAGTACTTATTCCTGCTTCGACCGGGCTTCAGGGCTCAGTCTTCGATAGGATGCCGTTTTCCAAGGATGGTGGATGAATGAGGGCGGGCAATCATCAACTGGTCAAGTATGGTTTTGCTCTGTCGATTCTACACTATCAGTCATCTTTGTCCCCGCAGCTCATTGACTTTATTCTGGCCACTCATCCTGCGTATGCCAAACTCTTAGATCTGGCAAAGGCACAAGAAAAGAACATCCACATTGGTGGGGCACTTCTTTAATAATAAGTGGAGCGAATTCTGATAATGCCTCGTTACACCTAGTTCTCCAGGAAATCCTTGAGAAACTCAGAGTAGAACACAATGTCGAGACATTGACGGAACTCACAAAAGATCTCCACATGTATCCTGACTTTCATGGTATTTACTGTATCCCCAATGTTAAATCACACAGCTGATGTCTCGCGCAGGAAATAGGTCGCCGATTGCGGACCCCCGAATGCGAGGATCGTTCGTCGGTCTAGAACTTGTGAGTGCGACCGCAATTGTAACGCCAGGAAATCCAGGCCTGACGCATGGTCTGACAGGATGATGGCCTCAACGACCTTGCGCGGAAGTACAACGTCACACTCGAAGCCATCGCTCTACAAACGCGACACATTGTCGACGAAATGAACGCAAAAGGACATCATATTTCGACCATATACATGAGCGGTGGACAGGCGAAGAATATTCCGCTGATGAAGCTTCTTGCAGATACGTGTGGTATGCCGATTGTTTTGCCATTTGAGCATTCTGAGGCAGTGGTCCTGGGTGCTGCGATGCTCGGGCGTTTTGCAGCAGAAGTTAGTCAGAGGAGTGTTCAGGAAGAGAGTGGGGGGAGTGGGACGTATATCGCTCCCTGTGGTCTAAGCGGGGAGCAACAGAGTGATTTGTTATGGAAGATCATGGTGAGTGTGTTTTTTTCTGATCAAGCAATCCTTTCTGATGTCCGAAAGGTCGAGATGACACCTGTTGGGACACTTGTTGCACCTTCAGCATCTGCGAAGGAGAAAAAATTATTGGAGGCCAAGTATAAGATATTTAGGGAGAGCATCGAAATTCAGAAGAGATGGAGAAAGGAGATGGATGAAGCGTCAAGATAATGTGTAGACAAGAATTCGATGAATGTGTATTGTGTATAAATCAAGCTATGATTTAATCATCGGAATACCGTCAGACTTGACGCAAAGTGCACCTTGCTTATTTTGGATGAACGGCATAAACACCTCTCATCTGACAAGAAGATGTTTCGAACAAGTTAGCTTGAAATTACCTACGTCAAATGTCTAGTAGACCCAGCATGATTTCGTCAACGCCTAGGAGAGATCGTATCAAATCGATGGCAGCCGCCAACATGGCTGTTGCAACAGCCACCCCATCGGTTTTACATATGCTCCGAGGCCGTCTCGATATTCAATAGAGTGACATCTTCAGCGTTTCTAAGGGATTGGTATAGGGAATCGAGCTTGTTCAAAAGGACTTCACTCTCCGCTCGGTTTTCTGTCCATTTTTTCACGTCCATGACGCCTACTCGTTCGTGGCCCCAACGATCTGTTTCTGCGCCAAACTTCGCTGGGCGAGGGGTTGTGCCATCATTTTTGTTGAATAATGTCACGAATGCCAAAGGAACTAGAGAAATGTGCACGGCTGCAATGGCCGCTTTGAAAGGGTCGATGGTATGGTTTGAAGATCCCAGGAAGCGGACCTGGATTACGCTTTCAGGGAGCGGACAACAAGTAGACAGTGAAACTACGCACAAGATAGAAAACAAGCAATTTGCAAAAATTAAGCACGGGCCCGATTAAAGCATCCGCGACATTTGTTGAGCATACCCCTGGATGTGTAACGAAGTGCCGTATACGACGAGAAGCCGGTCTCTGGAGTGCCAGCTGGTCGAGACGCGTCGAAATTAGGTCGATCTGATACTTTGTACTTTCGTATGAGTGTTCAGAACTTTTGTTTTGCCAGTCTTCTGGATTAAAAAATTCTGGTGAAGCTTCAATAGAGGATGACCATATAACACGAGAGCCGAGACATGGCGGAGAAGCAAGAAGGAGATGTTGAATTGATCGATACTATACGTTGTCAGCCAGTGATATCATTGAACAGACATCAGAACACTCACAAGAACATAGTGGCTAAATAGATTGCATTGCCATACCCACCCTAGACCATCGATACTGATTTCTCCCGAATGTTGGCGGTAATATGTAGGAGCCGTTACTCCATTTACTGGCTCCGTGAGGATCTGTTTGATAGCCCCAATCCAGTCTATCTCACTAAAGCTTGCTACACCAGCATTCATTATCAAGTGAGAAACATAAGGATATCTAGGGAAGTTACTTCAGAAGGTTCTATTATCACTTTTGAACTATGAGCTCACTTATTGGTGACTTCGTCCGCAAATTTGAATACAGTGTTGATCATTGCAAGGTCAAGAGATACAAAATCAATAGTAAGGTTCTTGCGAAAGGAATGAGCATGTCCATCATAACCAGGCGTCTTCTGAAGTCGGTGAATGTAAGAATCCAGAAGACGTAGCAACTTTGTTCGCGCGGCCTCTGCACGTTTTACACTTCTGCAAGCCATTACAAGGGTCAACCCATCATAGGGCTCCACTGTTGACGCGTGGCCATTCAACGTAAAACCTTGAGGTAACGCGTCAGTTGGTATGGCATGACACAATTGAAAAAGAAGTCGCTGGCATATGCCAAAGCCGACACCGCTGCCCAAAAATACTATCAACCACACCACTATATTAGAGAGCAGGACTCACCCATTCGCGCCCGTCACAACAACAATGGGCCTTGCCATGGTGGCACAACGCGAACATCGTACGATTCCTAGTGGCAAGTGGTCAATGCTACAGCCGTCACGTGCGTGACCGCCGGTTGATTTATTTATCCAATCCGACAGATGAAGGGTAATTTACAGTGCAAACCAAGGTAAGATAGTTAAAATGTAAAAAGTATGTATAGACAGACAAACAATACACAAGAGGGAATAGCCTATGCCGACTTCTTTTTCTTTTTCTTTGGTGAATCCCCATCCACCTGCATAGCAGCCTCCTTTTCAGCCTTGCGTGCCTTTTTTCGTGCTTTCCGCTCCTCCTCAGTCTCTCCCTGGCGATGGAAATCCATCAGTGATAAGCGAGGAGAAGAAAGACGATAGGTACTAACTTTCGGCTTGGACTCTTCCACAACACCGTTGGCCTCGCTTTCTCTCCGTTTCCGCTTCTTATCCTTCTTGTCCTTCTTGTCCTCCTTCACTTCACCATCCATCTCGACGTCCGAGTCCTCCTGAGCAGCGGCCTTTTCCTTCTCCGCCTTCTTCTTCGCCCTTCTCTCCTCCTTAGCCTTTCGCTTCTCCTCCTTCACGTCCAACACAGCCTTGACCGCAATCTCCATCGGGTCTTCCCGCTGCGTTGATACAAGATCCACCGCATCTGCCTGTGTGTTGTACGTCTTCACGTCACCCTTCATCTCGAATCGCTGCTGTTTCTTCCCGCCCTCGGCAAAGCGGTTAGCACCAGCGAGATCGCCTGTGTACTCAAGTGCGCGTAATCGTGACTCGAGTTTGGCGCGGTTTTCGATGCCTATTGAAGGTGCAGAAGAATCTGACTTGCCATCGGAGTCGGTAAGAGCGTCGACACGGATTGAAAGGGCTGCTTTTGTAGCAACCATGCGGGCCATCTATGCACTGTCCGTCAATAGTTGATCCAAAGTTTGCACTGATCTACCGACCTTGCCCTTGAGTTTGGGCGGCGCTTGACCAATGAGGGAAGCCTATCACGAAATGAGTTCTAGTAACAAGCAAAGTAACGGCCGACGTACATGGTAAATAAGACCATATTTTGGGGTGTCGTGTTTCGTCTTGAGAGCACGGAAAAGGGCTTTCTCAGCACCGAGAATTTGCACGGTACTGGCTGGATGTTTGGCCAGGTTAAGAAGACTGCCAGCATGACTGATAAGGCGGGCTCCAACAAGCTCTCCCACGAGAGCGGTGAGATTGGGTGCAATGGCGTTCATACGATTGCGGAGATACTCCGCTAGCTGTGTGCGGTAAGCAGTGATGGCTATGACTTGGTCACATAGGGAGTGAATATGAGAGATGTCGGATTCAGAAATTTCTGTGCCCATTGAGATTTCGGCGGCGGCTTTGAGGACAGCCTCGAGATCTTCGGGGAGGATGGAGGCGAAAGATGTTGATGCAGCGTTGGTGCGAACACCTGTAGAAGCGCATAAGAAAACTGATGATTGATAATAGTAAAAGTCTTACCCATTAAACGGATGACTTTGGCATAGGCAACGTTGTCGGATATGATTTTGGCCATTTCGGGGAAATGCCAACCGTACCACTCCTAGAGCCGAAATTCAGTTTTTGCTTCGTAGATAGATTGGATAACCCACTTTCACTCTCATCGCGTAGGTGTTGATTTCTTTGTCAAGGTCGTCCAATAGAGCTATCGCCTGTACTACCATTGTGTCAACCTTGTCCGGAGAGAACTTCAGCTTGAACCTGGAGATCAAAAGAATCAATTAAAATCGTATGTCTTTTCATAGAAAAACACACCGTGAAAGTGAATGACTTAGACCCAAGCTCATTGTTGCAAGATCTTTGGGGTCCAAACCTTGAAGGAGAGCAGAAATCTGGTGACGAATACCCCTCCAAAGCTCGCACTGTTCATCAGTAGTCGCGCTAACAGATATGCTGAGCTTCTTTGATATTGACCGCGCTATTTTAGAGGCATGAGCATAATCTTCGATCGCGATATCTGAGACTCACAGAGATGAGGATCGACCACAAGCAAGGATTCCTTTCCTTTTCCCTTCCCTAGCACCTCATCCGTCAGGAATTGTTTCAGGCCTTTGCCAAGTTTTCCGTTTTGGATTGCAGTAACATCTTCTACCGCTGTTGCAGTGGACGTAAACCGATGCAAAGCTTTCAGCTTCAATCTTTTAACCATGTAACAGCCTTTAGTGAGCCATACAAAGGTTGTGCAATCAACGTTACAACGTACAGTTTGCTCGCTTGCTCCGGTGTTTGGAATTCTTTCCATAGGTCCCCACTCGAAACCTTCGCCTCATCTGACACTTTGAAGAGGCAGTAGCCCATCGCCGTCTCGTATAGAACGAGCATGATTGTGTAAAAGAAGGAAATGAAAAGTAGTGACGAAAACGAGCGGCGCGGCGACCAGCTACAAACTTTTTTGGTGTTGGTGAAATTTATTCACAGTTCCCACGGATCGTGGGAATACATTTCTAATTAAAGAATGCGACCTTTCTCCGAACCTCCGTCGCGTCGTTCATGCGCGGCCTCTACCAAGGCAATCAAAACAAGAACAGTCCTCTATCACGACTGTTGTATTTACTGGAATTGAAGAAGAGGAATTTAATATTGTCCCAATCACGTTTCAAAGTAGCAGTTGAAATCAAAGAGGTGCCAAAATCTTGTCGATGTGAGTTTGGGCATACTGACGACGTAATGCGACAAGTTCTTCAGTACTAGGATCAAGCTCTGGATTCTCTAGTCGCTTGAGGAAGAATTGAGTACGAACAATACCAAACTGAGACTGTTCTGTGAACTCCTCAGAGGAATACTGCTGAAACGACTCCTCGAATGCTCTGCGAGCATCTGTATTCTGCCCTAATTTTGCCCAAATCCATCCCATCGCCTCTAAAGCGTCACCCAAGGGTGCCAGCCCCGTAGCTTTACGGTCCCTGAGAGAATGCAGGAAATGCTCGAAAGAACCCTTGTAATCCTCACGCGCGGAGGCGATAAATCCAAGAATCACTGCAGCAGCCGAACACCCTGCAAGATTACCAATGCTTTCGCATTCTTTCAACGAAGATGTCGCCCACGAGTGAGCCAGGTCATACTGACCGGTTCTGTAATAATTGAGTGCAAGGGACCTAGTGCATTCTGCATGGACAAGAGAATTTATGCCTTTTGCAAGTATGCTCTCTGCTTGTTTCAGCCAAATTAACGCAGAAGAAGATTGTCCATGTCGCCCATCTAGATCTCCAAGAAGGAAAAGACAATGACCATAACCACCTCGGTCTTGAATACAGTCCGCTAATGCATCTTGGATGGCCGCCTCATGCGAGTCATAATCTCCATCGCCATGCAAACTCATAAGATTGGCAATGTTGATGCGGCACTTCGCAGCTTTTTCTCTGTCAGGCACCGAGAGAAAGAGATCCAGGGCTTCTTTGCACTGCTGCAAAGACTTATCATACTGGCCAAGTTGGAGGAGTATCTCCCCAGAGCAGAGAAGAATCTCACCACGGAGCCCGGGATTGTCATGGACACCATGAATAAGTCTCATTGCATGCTCGACGACGTCAAGTTGAGGCCTGTTATGTCGCTGATAGTACGCCAATAAAAGGAGACCATCCCTAATGATATGAGTATCAGGGGTTGTGGTTTGGAGAAGGACTGCTTCGAGATTTCCCTCTTCTGCAGATAGTACAGCAGTGTGTGTTTTGTATAATGGGTCGCCGATAGTTGATTTATGCTCCGTCAAGAAAGCGCAGGCAGTTTCAATCATTGATATGCGAACCTTCTCATTGAAACGCGAAGGGTCGAGTATGAAACGTTGTATGACAGGAAGAACGAAGTATCTAGAGCCTCTTTCCTCAGCCAATGATGTATTTTTCAACACATCCATTGCACCAGCTAGGTTGGACAGATTCCTCGCCCACCATTTGGAAAGCATTCGGTATGATGTCCCGGTAGGAAGCATAGAGAGGGCACATAAAAGGTCATATGCTTCAGGATGAGCTTTCATGCGCGAACTGTAGACTGATAACCAATGCAGACATCCATGCTGCTCTCTGCGTCTGAGCCTTGCCCCAGCATAGGAGTACCAACTTTGTTATATTCTTCCACGAGTTCTTCCGCCGACATATGTGTTACTTTTGCGACTTTGGCCATCAACATGACTGCCAATGGCATATGGCCAACCAGGTCCAGGAGATGAGGTAGTCCAGGATCTTCACAGCCCTCGGAGTGCCATGTTGAATATATCTCGCGAGAGGCGGCGGCATCAACCGCTCGAAGGTTAACGTTGTGCCATGGTATGTCGCCACAAGGCGGCGCCGACGCACGCATCGTGGCAAAGAGGATTATGTGTGGAATTTGATGGAGATCGCGAAGCAATCGTTCGACCTCCGATTGTGCGCCAAGGGCATTCCAGGGAGTCTCGAGGTTGTCGAGCAAAATAATCATTGGCGGAGAAGCCTCGAGTTCCGATAGGATGAGAGCTCGGATATCTCCTGTTTTCGTAGGGATAGCGAGGGACGAATGAATTGTGTCGAGGAAGAGGGAAACAGATGTAGCCTTGATACATGGCACCCAGACGCGAAGGTGATTAGCAAAACGGACTTTGACATCTGGGTGGTTCGTCACAGTTAGCGATGTTGCTGTTTTACCCATACCACCGGGCCCGAGAAGGCAAATGTGTTTCCGCGAGGCCCCGGTGATGATGCTAACAAGTCCAGTCACGATATGGTCGCGGCCGTAGAAGATAGTCGAGTTTGCTGGTATGGGAGCGCGAGATGGAATATGCGGCGTTGCGATTGGTGGTAGACGCTCGTCGAGTATTGCTTTCACGTCGTCCATTTTGACCTCCAGCCTGTCAAGAGAATTCTGTTGCTGAATATAGAATGCAATGATTTGTTGTCTTAGTTGACCAAGCATTTCGGTATGTTCGATATTGCGAGCGAGCTAGAATGACAGGACGAGATTAAAGCCTGGTGCTTAAGATGTATATCTACCTCACGTTGAATCTTTCAAGGGAATGGTTTACTGCGGCAATGCACTTGTTGACCTTGTCTTCGTTGAGAGTCCTGAACACGATCAGTAGAAGTTGGTGCTGGGATAAGATTTCGTCAAGCTTGGTCTTGATATATTCCATGTCCCTAAAGTTCCCGGCTCCGTCAGTCATGCTCAGAGGTAAACGACAGTAAAACGTGCAGACTTTTGCAACGCATCAATGTCCCGTATGGTTTTGGCCTGCAGTTCTTCCGCTTTCTTCCCCTTCATATCATCTACCAAAAGTACGAAAAGTCCCTCAATACGGACTTTGAGTTCTTCAGCACGATCTAAAGTGGCATTGCTTTCCTAAACTCGAATAGTGAGAAAATTTTTGAGTAATACATAAGAAACATGATACCGACGTCGCAAGCCTTGATAATGCCTGCAGCAACTTTGACAGCAGCACATAAAGCGGGAACAGGCACCATTTGCGCTACAGCGACCAGTATATCGACCACATCCCTGGCCGCTTGCCCAGCATATTCTGCACTAGATGGAATTGTGCTTTCAGTCTTTTTGTTTGTTTCAACCTAAAGGCATAAGGTTAACGCCTTGCGTATGGTGATGAAAAAGCACAGATGGACTTTAACTGAGTCCTTGACGCCATTGTGACCACAGAGCGGAGGAGATCTAGACCCTGAAAAATGGAGACTGAAAGTCGGCATAGATAAAGTTATCTCCGTCGATATCCATGAAGTTGACGAGGTACGTCCCGGGAATAAGTTATTGTCATCTCGTGATTGCAGTCTTTAGCGACGGAAGAAAGCAATTAGGCCACCGAACAAGCAAATATTTCGGATAGAACGAGGACAAAAGTCGCGTTTTTTCAAAGGACAGTTTGAGATTGACTTCAATTGACTTCGCAACACAGGAAAAAGCGAAATTTATATGACGGGGCTTGAAGCTTGAAGGTGTAAAGACTCACCAAGCTTATTGACACTCCATCAAACCATCAAGACACTCTGAATCCAAGCTCGGACGTTCTCATTGTCTATGTAGTTATTATTCACATGAGTTGTTGTACATGGAATGTAAAAAAAAGTGAGTGATCGGCAGCTGGAAACTTATGATGAAGGCGTCATAATTTAAGTGAGAATTCCTGTCAGCGGACAGTCAGAGTCCTCGTTCCATTTTAAGGAATATTCGTGATGTCTACTTGACAGCAGCCTGACTTTAGCACACCGCTGAGCTACAAAAGTGGCACGGAGTCTGGAGACACGTTCTAGAAAGGCTCATACGACACAACCCTGTCAGTATGAATACCTTCAGTTAGAGGGATAGAGACAACTCGAGTCTACACGGCACGCTGCCGTTATGCATCACAACAAATACCGAATTCATTATATCAACAAGGTTAAATGCAACTCAAATACTCGACTGTAACCGACGAGACGACGTCAACGGAGTCGATCAATTTCAAAAAGTGAAAGAGTGTGTTTTCCAGCGCATAAGCATGTATTTTGGTGTGCAGTGGTGTACATGGGCATATCGTGCATGAAAATAACCCTCTAATCTGAGGCGGCAGTCGCACGAGCTATTGAAGAGTATGAGTCACACAAACCACCACCAGACCGACAAAATACTCACTGTAGATCAGCTGGTTGGAAGAGTGCACAATCCTCTTGATGTGTCCTTCCCTCTCCAAATGCTTGATAGCGACACGAGCAAGACTTCCACCGATTTTTAGCCGCTCAATGAGGATGCTCTGGCTGATGAATTTGAAGGTGGGAACCTCCTTGAAGATACGGTCGAATGTCGCCTTATCGAGGGTGACGGCGTGGACTGCCTTGTCCTTGACCTTTCCCTTCGACCACTTCTTCTTCTTAGCGGCCTTGCCGCCTGACGACGACGTGGGTGCGGCTTTTGCTTTGGCCTGTAGAATCCGAAATCAATACGAGTTACTTGAAAGGTATCCAGTTGCTCAAAGTCGCATCCAGCTCAAGACTGCTCCCAGATCCAGATTTTTTCTCCACAACTGCATTTCTGGATGCCATAGACCCGCCCAGCATGGATAGAAGAAGAAGAATAGCTCACCATTGTCTTGAGTAACCGTCGGTATGGGGAACGATGAGGCCAGACGGTTTTCGGATCGGTTTGCGTGCCTTGTTTGGCATTATTACGTAAGCTGTGGCGGTGTCTCCAGGCTTGACCTTGAAAATTCACATCGCATGGAGAGGTGACACCTAGCCGTTCTCACTGTTTTTGCAGACTTGTGGCGCAAATATAACATCTACTGGATCATCACACCTCTCGAATACTAGACCCCACTCGCGATTATCTTTGGCTCCTTTTTGTAATTCGAAGTTGCAGGATCCTTATTGCTTCTCTTTGCCCGACTGAGGCTGATCCCTGGATCCGAAACCTCCTATTATTTTGAACACAGCCTCACATTACATTACAACACAGCATTCGACCCACATTAACTGGAACATTTTCTTTTTCTGGATATGTCATGCCTCCTCTATTCAAGTTGATGATCAAATCTCCTCATGAACTCGTGCAATGTTCACCCTTCCGCATCAAATGAGATGGTTTTTTGCACTGAAAAGAATAGCTACTACCTCTCACCCTATATATATTTCCCGGCGAAGCTTGCTTTCAATTTCGCCAGAAGACAGTCAACTATGCACGTAGCGCCACCCCCTTTTCGTTGGGGCAAACTCTTGTGGAATATTCGCGTTGAAGTGGGTCAGGACCCATCTCATCCCGAGAATTGTGGCTCAATGCCCCTTTTGAGAAATCGATAAAAGCCGTCCCCAAATGGACAACAACGCCACAGAGTTCACTTCACCCACTATTTTATTGAACATCACAACCAATTAACAATCATCATGATACATCTCCCCTACTTCGCCAAGAGAGCTGAGGCTAAGCGCCAGGTATTTTATCTCCTCTGATAATCTCGAATCTTTTCTCACATTAACTTATAGGCAAAGATTGAGCAGCTGTTGAATAGCCCAACTTTATGCCTTCGTGACTCAATCATTGTGAACCCAGTAAGTATACCTTACTCACCTTTTGATTGCTATGATTTACCTATGTGCCTCCAGCTTTACAAGGGATCCCACCCATACCAAGGTCCTGAGGTTTTCGATCCTGCGAACCAAGGGAAAACCTTTATCTTCATCAGGAAGCCTGCACCACAAGATTTTCCTCGTGCTGAACCCTGCCGAAAGGGAAGAAAAGCCCGTGAGCTCAGGTTCGAAGAAATTGAGGAGTTGATTTGTGCTGGTCATCTTTTACCCGACGTCACATAAAGTACAGACAAAAAAAATATAACTCTTTTTTTCCAAACACCAATTTTGTTCACACTTGAGTCGTAATAGTATACCGGCTTCTTGAATCTGTTTCACTGCTGACACCAGAATCTGTTTCCATCAGGAAAAGTGACAAAAAAGTGCGTCATGCCATTTCTTTGGCAACTTTTTGCCTTAGAAAAAGGCATTTCATTGTCTCAAACCTTTTTCCCTTGGAAATATGTACATTGGAAATGGCATGACACACTTCTTTGTCACTTTTTCTGATGGAAATAGGATCTGGTGCCAGCAGTGTTTATGGGTCGTTAAGCAATAGCTTGATCGTTTAAGATGTGACAAAAGAGGAACTGGTTTCTCACGACGTCTTGATTTTACCGAGTTGTACACGTCGTACGCTGTCTTGAGCGGTGACGATGATCCCATGGCTTCTTCTCTTACTACTCTGTACACAAGTCTTGGCGGTTGTTGATAAGACATTCGGTGTCAGTCCTGACCTACTTTCAAAATACGTTCCATCGCCGTCGGGGAACTGGAAATGTCTGGATGGTTCGAAGGAGATTCTGTGGACATTCGTTAATGACGATTCCTGTGACTGCCCAGATGGTAGCGACGAGCCAGGTCAGAAAACTGACGAATTTGAGAGTGACTAATGGCTGAATTGTTTAAGGAACCGGTGCTTGTCCGAACACTATATTCTATTGTCAGAATAAAGGACATATTGGGGCATCTATTCCCAGTTCGCGTGTAAATGACGGTTTATGTGGTGCGTATGCTCTCTCGTATTGACTATAACATGAGTTCACTTTGTTCAAAGAACCACAATGCTGTGATGGGTCAGACGAACGGCCCGGGCTGTGTAAGGACGTCTGCAAGGAGACAGGTGAAGCGTATAGAAAGATACGCGAGGAGGAACGGAAACTTCGGAAAACGGTGAGCTTCGATCATCTTGAGCTGCACAATAGGCTTATGCTCCGACGCAGGGCTCTAAAATACGTTCGACATATATCCAATTCGCGCACAAAGAGAAAAAGCGTCTAGGGTCTGTCATCGAGTCGTTGACCAAGGATATCGAGGTCAAGGAGAAAGAAGTCGCGCGTCTCAAAGGTCTGTGGAGTTATTTCTACCTTTTTGACGCGTATTGAAGTCCTTCATACAGATATTGCGGACCGCACTGAATCAATTTCTCAGGCAGCTCTCGAACACAAACAACAATCACGTATGTGATCCGTCCAACCTCGAGTAACCACGACTCATTTCTCGCAGCGCTCTATCAGTCCCTCTTGGATCATGCGGAAGCGCTTTCGGCCCTCCAGCACGAACATAAGAAACATCTTGAACGGGAGAAGGCACTCGGCGACATCCTTCACGCCCTCCGGTCCAACTATAATCCTAATTATCAAGACATGGCTGTCCTCGAAGCTGTCCGCGGTTGGGAGGAACTTGCTGGGCTACCACACATTGGCGAAGTAGAAGGCGGCGAGGCCGGCGACGATGTTCCTGTGAAGGAAGAACCAACGACGCCTGATAGTGACGAGAACCCATGGACGCCGGAGCGTCTAGACAATGAATTGGATACTTTGTTGAAAGGGGATTATCTATCACTGCTCCTCGAACATGACGAGCACATTCGTGCGCCTCGTGAGGGTTCTTTGTGTCAGTAACTTGCGCTCCTGGATGTCGGACCTACTGACCGAAGGGACAGTGTTTGATTTGACAGCCTACCTTCCAGATTCGTTCATTCCGCAGTATGAGGAGATCAGGGAGACACTTGTTTCTTTGCTGGCGAAGCTGGGCATCGTTCGCGAGGATGGCACTGCGTCAAGTAAGGAGCACGTGGATTTAGGAGAACTTCAACTGACGTGGTAGTCCAGCTGACTCTTCTCGTGCCCGTCAAAACTTTTTGAATGCCGAAAAGGCTCTCAAGTCGGATATGGATGAGAAGAAGCGAGCAGAAGATGACGTTGCAAAGATCTTTGATATCCACGCCTTCGGCCGTGATGGCGAATGGAAAAAACTTGACAACCATTGTCTGCGGACCGACCAGGGAGAGTAAGTTTGGGAGTACCTATGATTACGACCGGTCTAACTCTGTGTAATAGCTATACATATGAGCTCTGTCTTTTCCACGAGGCGAAGCAGATACCTAAGAACGGTGGATCGACTTTCAGTCTCGGGTTAGTGTCTCTCGCCGTTTTGACCCAACTTTTCATTGCCTGACTCTGATTGGACAGGCGCTTTGATTTGTGGAACCCTGACGAGAAAGTGAAACCAGGCGAGCCTGAATACTATCGAAAACAGGTCTACAAGCATGGTACGCGCTGCTGGAATGGGCCTGAGCGCAATGTCATCGTAAGCCCTTGGATATTGATCTCTCTTTTTCCTGTTCTAAATTGTTTGATGTTTTTAGCTCCTCCTTTCTTGCGCGACGGAAAACGCTTTGTTGTCGGTTGCAGAACTTGAGAAATGTGAATATCAATTCACGGCTACCACTCCCGCGCTGTGTCTTCCTTTGGACGCAGAGAATGGATCAAGAGACGAGCTCTGAGGCTTTTTACTCTGTGTAATAAAAGATGTGTATTTGAGAGGGCCTGTGAATTAGAAAGAAGACTTTTTAGGAACAGATTATTCAGAGCTAATGTTGGAACATGATGCATGATGCACGAAGCTGAAGCTTCTGAGGCCTGAAGACGTGAGGACGACACCTGCAGAGCAATATCTCATGTGACTGGCAGTCCCGATTCAGCGACTAAAAGCAGTATGAGTTTGAACTCATCTTCTCTTCGTTCGAACCATTATCACTTCTTGCATGCAGGATTGAGTTTGTTCCGAATCTCACGTGGCATGTTACAACTCATGTCCGTCAGGCTCCTAAAAACACGGAGTTTTGAAGCGGGCGACAGAGCAAGACTATTTATTACTGTCCAAGCGCTACGGAAGCGTCCGACTTGGTACGTGCTGTAAGAATTGTTGCGAGTTACGACACCGAACTGACTAACTATATCTCGTTAGTCCATTGATATCATGACGAAACCCCTGTCGTCCTCTCACACTATTGTTTGACACTTTTTGAGTTACCTTGTCGTCGTGTAATCATGGACACTTTATCTGTTGAAGCCTACGCTTGTTATCCTCTAACGCTCTTCGATCGGCTTTTTGAGAGAACGACGTTTTTGACTGGATGGCTCGTCGAAGGCAAGGTCGACACGGATGCACTTGCATTGGCCTTGACGGGCGTGACGAAGAAATGGCGGTTATTGGCTGGTCGGTTGCAATCCATCCAGGACGAGAATGATGTACGCGGCATATTCTGTTCTTCATCAGTGTCACAAGATTCACAACGGCTGTGGTTGCAGGTTTCTCAGTGGCGCATCAAAGTACCTCTAGGTGAAATACTTGAAGACTATGAGACCTTTGCTCTCACAATATCGACTGGCGAACACTCATTGTCTTACTATGTAACTTCTCCAATACCCCTCGTTTCACGGTCGCTTCCACATGCGCTGTTCATACACCCATCCACCCCGCGTCAGTACACGCTATGGGAATCAAAACGCCACCCATTGACTTGTTGGCACGTTACACACCTCCCCGCAGATCCATTAAACGGAGGAAAACAGTACACCTGCATCGGTTTTGCACGCTCGCATGGGATCTTCGATGGTGTCGGGGCAGCCGCTATCATGCGTGCGCTAGTTTCTGAGATGAGAGGCGAGGATTGGACCGTGCCTCCCCTCCCCAAGGCCGGCTTCAGGGAAAACCCTCTTCAGCAGGCGCTTGATGCTCACATCCAGGCCTATGAATCACAAAACGGTAATGAGCCTGAAGATTATCATGGCTTTGTCAACTTGGGCGTCGTCGGCGCTGTAAAACAGATCGCCTGGCACGTTCGTGAACGGTGGTGGAACGGAGCTGATCGCCGTATCCTTCTCATGCCCAAGGACGTTTTTTTGTTTCTTACGAACACCGTACGTGCAGAAATCAGCCGTTCATCTGACGGCGGCAATGCAAACCGAGTGACCACTGGTGACATGCTCGTAGCCTGGGTTCTGAAGGTATTTGATCGATCCGCATATGCTCAATGGTCTGTACTCATAGATGATTTGGTTTAGACAATGTATTCCCAAGGCACCTCGCCGAAATCAGTTATCCAATGCTTGAATTTGGCTTCCTTTCGTGACCTTTTAGCAGAAGACGACACATCAATCCTCCAATATGTTCACAACGCCTTCGTCCCCCTTCCATACCCCAGCATAACTGTCGCTCAGCTCAAAAAATACCAATTACACGAGCTCTCGTGCATTCTCGCGGAGTCCCGTAACGATCTATCCATCCCTCATGTCGTCGCCTCCCATTCCGCCCTGAAGTCTATCACCGCATTCCCGGCAAACCCAACGGCGAACGAGAACGTTGTGGTATCCAATGTATCTGCATCGCGCATTTTGGAGTCGGACTGGAGCACTATAGGTGCCGTGCGGACCGTGTGCGGGTATCGTTATCAGTTGACGCCAAATGAGGTCTTGATCACTAACACTGTCTATATCTCGGGCCGGCTGGACGACGGAAGTGTGGTTTTGGATGTGAGTTTGAGCAAGGAGCGCATAGATTTGTTGGTTAAGGGCGTGCTCATGCTTAAGGCTGTTGGGGAAAAGGCTGGTGTGGAAGTTGTTTAATGTGAGAAGTCCTTTCTTTTGTGCTTCTCCCCTTTCTCGTTCTCTCTAGCTTATATATATTGTCGCTATCGTCGAACAGTGAACTTAACTATAGATTCTCCCAGGCCCATGAGGCAAAACTTTTACTCCAGTTCTTCGAGCGGACTGATAAGCTCGAGATATCAACGTCATCTGCTTGGCGCTTATCGAACACGTGCAACGGAAGCAAAAATTCATCGTGCCGTCACGCGTAATACGCAGCCTTACACAGCTTAGACACTGACACAACACCCGCGAATCGGTTTTACTTATTTTGAATATATCCCGAGACTTCCGATAGTCGTCTGGCACAGCTGCGGTCTCGCTGACACGGCGACGTCCCTCAACGCATGCAGACAAGTTGTTCTCCGAGCCCCTATTACTTCCCAGAACTTGAAGGACAATTTCCTTCGTTTTCGTCGTCTTTTTAGCGCTTGTTGAGCGATCGTCGCTCCACAGTGTCTCGAATGAATACTATAGCTCGCGTCATACGTTGATCTTACTTACAAATGAGGTTTAAATAGGGGTGGAGCCATTGTGAGGGAGGGTTATCTTCCAGCTCTCCACAGCCATGAGACTCTCCTGCTCGCTGCTCGTCGCTCTTCCAGTCCTCGTTGCCAACGCGAATCCTCTAGGAAACCTCTGGCAAAATAGGAATTCAGGAGACCCCACAGCCACCGGAGGCAACGTTACGGACCAGAATGGTCTGTCATGAGATTTCTTTTTTTGCGGCGGCTGTTTTACACCAAGTCTGACTTGTTGTCATGTGAATTTATCTTTGTAGATGTCAATGCGTTGAACTACCTTCTCAGTGTCGCGAACCTGCAGAATGCTTTTTATAAGCAGAATCTTGCGAACCTTGATGAGAACGCGTTTAACTCGTCTGGTTATGGACCGGAAGTCCGCAATAACTTTACTCAAATTCAGCAAAATAAGCAGGCCCAAGTCGACCTTTTAGCCCAAACTCTTGGCAATCAATCCACACCGTATTGTAGCTATGATTTGTGCGTCTTGAACTTCCGTTTTGTCATTTCGTTCCTGATTTTGTATATCTTAGTCATGTCACTAATGCATCGAATTTCACGGCGACAAGTCAGGTCGTCGAGAGTATTGGTATTTTTCAGTCCCGTCTTTATTGTCTAATTCCTCTCATTGTGCGTCTCGCTGTAGGTACGTCAGCGTATGTTGGCTCCATAGCCGACATTTCAAACTCGACTCTACAAACATGGGCCGCGAGCATGCTGGCTAGCAATGCGCGCACCGCCGCTTACACAGCTTCTGTTAATGGGAACCAGTCTGTCGATGGACCATTTGAAGTAAGTTATTGTCACATTCTCCCTTTCATCTTGTCTCATGCGCTATTTCCACAGACACCGCTGTCTCCTCAAGAAGTCACTACATTGACAGCTCCGTACATCATCTCCTGCCCTCCAAACAGTACCAACATCTATCAGCCGGGCCGGAACTTAACCATCACGCAAAGCGGCAACGACGCACAGTTTGCTTTCGACAATTCCTCCACGGGCGGACAGCAGCTCTATGCTGTCTTCCACCAAGGACTCAAGCAGACATTCGTTCCCATTAATAACGGAGTAGCACCGATCCCTGTGAACTCATCAGGGATCATCTTCGCTGAGGTGACCAACAGTAGTACAACCGCTGACGAAAACACCATCGTTGCTGGGCCCGGCTTCCTTAACCTTCCGGCCGTTAACGGTACCAATGGCACAGTCCCAGCCACTGGTCCTATCACGACTATCGCTTCCTCAGCAGCTACTATGACGCCCACCGGGTCCACGTCGTCTACTGTTGTGACCACGACGAGTACGCAAGAAAGTACTGTCGTAGTCACGGCCACCTCCCAGGAGAGTACAGTCACCGCTACGGCCACCTCCCAGGAGAGTACAGTTACTGCAACGGCCACGACTTCCCCGGAAAGTACCGTTGTTGTTACGGCCACGACTTCCCCAGAAAGTACCGTTGTTGTTACGGCCACCGCATCTGCTTGAGGTGCTGGAGCTCGCACACTATCTACTGTTGTACATCTGTCTTCTTTCACTTTTGACGCTTGGTTTATTCTGAATTGACCTTTTGATTTGGACCCTTGACGATTTAATGCTTTCTACGAATTATTTAGGCTTCGTACAGTCTTGTTTGTCGAACACCAGATATATGTACTTTGACTGCTATATAAAATATAGGAATCCTTTCTAGTCAGGATGGTCAGTACGAAATGTTCAGCGTCTGAGTAATTAGATCAATCAGAGAAATCTGATTTCGGATAAGGGAGTGGGAAAGTGCAGTTATTTATAGCAATCATTTTTGTTGGACAACGCCTTGTTCTTCAATTAGGGGTATTCCTCAAGCTATGGCCTTCTTCTCGAAATAGATTACGACCTGGACTTGCTGCTTGCTTTATAATCAACATAATTCTCTTCAGCCACCATAGTCAGTCTAGCATGTTTAAGCGGTCGTTGAGAAGTGGTCGGTCATGTCGCCACACAAAGTCACCGACGACAGTGCCTCATGTAGTGAGTGCTGAACCTACACCAGTATGTATTTTCTACGCGTTGGAGTCCTGAAAACTGATCATCCGGTGCAGTCCCCTCCACCACCGCCGCCGCCAGCTCCAGCACCATCTGCTGTCAAGCCACTTCCCTTTGAGATCCTAGATATGATATTCCAATGTGCGGTAGCACCTAGTTTTCTCCTTGACTCGTCACTCACTGCAGGGCCAAATTCCCCTTGGTGCCATGCGAGGAATACGAAATTGGCTCTCATACTAGTGTCGCGCACATGGTATGGAGCTGGAATCGCGTTACTGTACAAGGAAGTCGTATTTCGTCGGCTCAATCAGATTCCTGCTATACTAGAAACTCTTGAGAAATCACCGTCAACTTTTGGAGTTCTCGTCAGACAGATCACTCTCGATATGTTCGTTTCGCCGGACTATGCAGCCTCTTTCACCAGACACATGCAACGTATCGTTGACTTGTGTCCTCGATTAGTAGGGTTCATATTTTCCTCTCCCCTCCCTCTTCCTACAAAAGCTGTTCTTCCAAAATTGAGATCATCTTTGAGACACCTCCAAGTCGACGCATCCGCTTCTCCAACAGAACTATACGATCTTCTCAAACATACTCGAAAGAGCCTCGTCACTCTCTCAATACACGTACACGATCCTCCAGAACACCTCGCAACCCGGAAGGTCTACTCCCTCCCCCGGTTGGAGAGCCTCACTCTCAAGATCAGTCACAACGGCGTCGACGCCTGGCCCTTACTCGGCCACATCCTCGTCATGCCCAAGCTCGAGCGCCTAACGTTCGAGCTCCTCCCAGGCCACGACTCGGTCGAACAATGGTCTCACAGATGGGACTCGATGATTGGACCCATAACCGTCTTCTGCGAACGCTACGAAAACCTAAAGTTCTTGAACGTCAACCCTGGCTTCCGAAGAAAAGCAGGCGACATGCAAGGTCTCCTTGACGTCTGCACAAAGCTCGAGCATCTCGTTGTCTACAACGGTGCAACCCTCGAATCGCACCCTACCTTGAAATGGGTGGATATCTGTACATCAAAGATGTTCGGCCCCGACGACGATTCGAGATGGGCTCATGACGCTGCGTATCATCGTCTTCGGAAGTCTGTGACGCCCGCCACATTCCCCGCGCTACAGGGGCTCCGCCATCTCCGCATATGCTCTCCGCGCTTTCACGACATCGCAACGAGGCTCCCCCCGGCGTCGGTACCGACCCCGGGCGATGCGTACGAACTCAGCTTCCCTGGTGTCTATGTCCGGCATGAACCTGGACTTGTGACTACGGCGCGTTATGTCGATGTCGAGGGCGCGATGTACGAGGACCCTTTGTATATAAATACGGATTACGCGCCGGATTGCGACCCGGATGAAAACCGCACAGATGGTACTACCTCAGCTTCGGAACGCTCCCTTGCGCAGCTGAGGAGAAGAGAGGTGAACGGGTGTGATGATGATTCGTCAAAGTCGTCGACGTTGTCTTCGGAGTGTACGATAAGAGCGAATCTCTGGGATCCGCCTGTTAATGTTTTGCGCCCGGAGACGGGTTGGTTAGCTCAAGGTTGGATCGACTATGGCACCTTATAGTTCGTTCATTTGATAATCTGATGGGCTGGTTCCATCAGTGAGACTGTTTTAATCTACGCCTTTAGACTATAGAGCCTTTTTTAACGGATCATGCTAGAGGGGTTAGTATCCGAACGCCGCCCGAGTCCCTCCACCATCATAAGTAATGGCCATGCTTTTTCGATAAGTATCCCAAGCTTTCTATCTTGTGAAAGTGGTTCAGCGTCAAGCTGCTCTTTGCTATTGGGGATCAGTCTTCGAGAATTGATCCATCGACGTACGTCATATTGCCTCTTACTTCCTTTTATGGTATAACCTCCTGTTATCCCCCTGCGCCATGGGCGCACAGCCAGGCGATCGGTATTTGCTATTCTTTGTTCCTAAACTTTATTTTATTTTCCTCTTATTCTAGGATACGTGACAAACACGTTATATCGAGTGACTGAGGACTAAAACTGTGTTTTATTCTACAGTCTTCTAATTGCTCGAATTGATAAAACTGCAGGGACAGCTCGCTTCCCTTCGACTCTACGGAAACTTAACATCTTGCTGCTCATGAAGCCTTTACTTCCCGTCTTCTCATGCCTGGTAGTTCCAGATATTTTCTTTGCATTTCTAATAGCCACTCGTCCCTCATTCGTCCTGCGGCTGTTAGGATCCATGATTATCGTTTACTTGTCCTATTACGTGGCAGCAACATATTCGACGGGTGACATGGGTGCCGACTTGAGCTTGGGCAGTGCCTTGGGATCGCAGCCCCTCAGCGTGCTGTTGCTGTTGTGGTCAAGCAATCCAATGAAGGAGTTCAGATATACTAGTGATTCTGACTCCAGAGCTCTGGAGGAAAGACCGCTAAGATCAAGGATCTACAAGGCATGGTGTATCCTTCGAAATTCTCGTCTTGTCGGCTTAAATGTCCAGGTTTGTGGTCTTGAATCCTTGCCTTGTATTTTTTCGTCATTCTAATAGTGTTCTTTATAATCCAGATTTCTCATATTCCGCGACCGTTTCAAGGCACCCGTTATCAATTCATCCGATCCCGTATCCTCCGGATACTACAGGGTCTACTCCTGATAGATCTCGGACAGAGTATTATACATACCCATCCAGAGTACTTCCTACAAGGACCATCTGCTTTTCCCGGGGGGCTCTATGGACGTGTTTTGCACTTTGCATGCCAGGTTTCTTGGGCGTCATGTATCTATGCCACGATAAATCTGCTATATACAGCTACTTCTCTGATCTGTGTGATCATTGGGTCACCATTGCTAGCAGGTACCCCTGAGCTGTGGCCAGACATCTTTGGGTCATGGTCAGAAGCATATACGGTCCGTCGGACTTGGGGGTAAGTGTTTAATGTTCGTTCATCGTTTTCCCGTGATATTGACTAATCGTGGATACTTTTTTTAAAAAGACGAGTATGGCATCAAAGCTTCCGTCGGGTAAGCCTTTACTTGATTTCAAACGGCCAAATGTTCATTTCAACCTCGTGCTCAGAATTTCTCTCTAATGGGAAAATCCGTAGCCCTTGGCGCAGGCGCACGTTCAAGGTCGTTCCTCTCTTCCCAGATACAGATCTGGGTCGCCTTCACTCTATCCGGGATGATGCATTGCTTCGGTGACCTCATGGTTGGACCTCAATTTGTCGGACGCTCCCTGCCGTTCTTCCTGATGAATGCTGCAGCGGTCACGTTCGAAGACAGTGTTATCGTTGTGACGAGGAAAATGGGATTGAGCCAGACGAGGATGTCGCACATTGTTGGATATGTGTGGGTCTTAATGTGGTTTAACTATTCTCTGCCGATTTTCTTCTCGTGGACGTTGGAGCTTGGCATGGGGAAGGAAGAGATCCTCCCATTCTCTCTTGTTAGGTTCATCTCAGCGTGTCTGGCGTTTAACTAGATTCTCTTGTTGACTTTTTTGGTTTGTCTTGATCTTGGAAACTGGATGTACGTTGTGGCAACGCGTCAAAATGACCCGTATTTGAAGGTTCACGAGGAGATACAACAAGACGATGCGTTATAGAGCACTCTTTACATACTAGTACCGACGACCCAAAACGAATCCGAATGCCACAAGGTAGACAAAATGTGGAGATGCAGGACGCTTACTCAGGGTATTCGGTGTGATTACCTGAATCTGGATCATGTTTGTAGAAGTTGGGGCAAATCTCGCGGTACGGAGCTAGGAGTATTATCTCAGCGCATGGTCACACAAAAGACGAGGAACATACGAGGAAGTGTCTTGTTCTGCCTTACGATGCCTTCGGTATCTTCGGCAAAGACAACCGCAAGACCGCTAGATCAGCAGTTCAGCGGGACATATCTGACACTCGAAATAAATAGTCTTACATTTCAAGGTGCCAATCGATATGACTGTAGATACAACCGAATTTTTTCAGAAAGAGGAAGACAAAAAAACGAAGTCGATACCCACCAGTGCAGGAACCACGGACCAGCGTTATCGGTAACAAAACGGATCGTGGTCTGACCGTCGTCGAAGCCGGTGTCTACTGTGTCCCTCCGAACGGGATTTACAAAATTATACTTCTCGCTAGTTCCGCTGCGGACCACCCAGAAGGAATGCTGGATACCAGGTCGTCAGAACCTTGAAAAGCGGAATTATAGGCAAACTTACCCCGTGGAGGTGCCATGGGTGCTATGGATAATTATCACTCAGCTGTTATAAATCATTATTTGTCTGGACTTACGGGCCCACCGTCTGTCGCACCACTTCCATAAATGATCAGCTCGATAACCTTGTTAGGTGGTAGCTTATAAACGGTGCCCTTGGGCAAGAGGTCTGCCGCATTATAAGTTCCATTCATGACTTGAAGAAAGACGGGGACTGAGGGGGGCTTGAACGTGACGTTGTTAACCTCGAAACGCGGGCCCGGATCGTGGAATATAGCGTGCTTGATAGGGATAACAACATCTGCGCCGTTGGGATGAGGTTTACCGGGAGGCGTGGGTTTGAACAAGGCGTGCAGGTCTACTTCGTGCAGAGGTTTGGTACTGACAAAGTTTGTCTTTGGCTCGGCGATCGGAGCGCCCTTGTACCGTAAAATAGCTGAATTCCTTCCGCCGTCGAAGCCAGGTAGCCCTCTGGTAGTCCATGGATCCGCTCGTATCCAGTAGTTATCGATTTTTTGATTGGCTGTGACGATCACGGAGTACCGTTGACCAGCCCAAACTTCCATAGAATCAACGGTAAGCGGGGTCGTATATTCCCCATCAGCCTCGATGACCATCATTTGGTGGCTGTGGATTGAGAAATTGAACGAAGGATCACAGGATAGGCCGATGATACGGAAACGATATCTTTTGTTTTGTTCGACGTTGATGACGGCCAATGGAGTGGCGGTGCCGTTTACAGAACGACCGAGCCCATTGATAAGGGTAGCCACGGGCCTTTGGGTACGCAAAGGTGCAGGTTCGTGATACCTGAATTAAGACGCGTTAATTGAATACCTCGGGATCGTGTATGACATTTTGGAATTTACCAGTCAGCCAGTGTAATAATCGTTGATTCTATGCGTTGCTTCAACGAGATACAGGCATACCATGTATGATCATGACTTACCATTGTCAACATCATACATTCCTTTGTAAGGGTCGTCAGGGTCGTAGATAACAAAAGCCCCGCGAAGACCGTCACAATACTGAGTCGCTTAACCGCTCATAAGCACCGTTAATCGAGCTTCAATGAACAATACACGCACAATAATGGGAATGATACCAGTATGTTCCAACCTGATTATAAGTTGGAAAGTCGTAGTTGAAAGACTGCTTGGGAATTATGGGACACTGTGTAACCATCGCAGCTCCGTCGGCGTAACTTGTGCCGTGCTGAAAGATTCCATGCCAATGCTTTTAATTCTAGTTAATGATTATAAGCGAAGGTGGAACAAGATCCCTCACAATAGACGTCGAACGCAGCATGGTTTTGTTGGTCAATTGGTTGATGACATTAATTTTGAAACGATCTCCCTGGGGAGTGAAGGTAGCGACAATAAGCACGATTTACATCAATGATGGTATGTGATCATCACCTTTTTGCCCGTAATGACTGGTCCGGGGAAAACCCCTCCAGCGAGGACACCACTAAAATGAGATAAAAAAAAGATTGTTAAACTGTTGAGGGGCTCGACTCACGAACGATTGTAACCATCGGGCGCTATGAAAGCGTTCTTGACGACAAGGTCGGCCACTGGACCAATCGTCACCGCCTGAGCGAGTTGTAGCAAGACGCCAAGTCCGAGAAAACATTTTGGACTCAGCATGATGCCAAGTTGGAGTCGAAAGTACAAAAGGTTGGTCCGCGCCCTTTTAAGTGCTGCTGCTCTTCCTGAGCACTCTGCTCATTGTACATATTACAAAACTTCTGCTTCTCGGGATCAGAAGGCCCTCCAAGTTCGTAAGATTAAGTTTCCAAGGCAGAGTCCGATTATGTGCCTTACTTCTCACGGAGTCTCGCCGCAAGTGATGAGGAGGCGCCAGCTCATAGAATGGAAGAGCTAGATGTTCATCAATGTCCTACATTATGTTACTGGTGTGCATTTCTTTTCAAACGAGACAGGAACAGTGGCTTGAAACCTTTGTGTCAAGTTTATAACTAGGAGTAAAGGAAAGTAGAAGCCTTAGTATAGTGACAAGTAAGCCTTCCATTTGCAAGAAGAATGTACGTATCGCGTGGTCTATTACTATTCCCAAAGACACTGCTGCTACAAGTACAAAGTGCACAAACGTAAGAGCTCAAGACCAGTGCACGTGAATATCGCGATGTCGACAATCCAAGAGGGATCCCACTGGCATGTTAAATGTCACCAAGTACGAGGGCGACAATCTGGCCACGAGACACCGCAAACAAAGGAGATATGTCAAGAATATTTTCGAGCGGGCCAGTAGGTGGTCTAGATGTTCGCTTTATCTCGAAAATTATGCGTGACCGGAAAGAGCGGAGGGGCCAATAGGAGTGGTCTGCCTTGTAACGTTTTGTCTAAAATGGACTTGCACGCGACTGGACACGACCGTGAGCGCCTGAACGGATCCGATCCTTCAAATAAGTATCTCTGAATGCCATGCTCTGGTCTTGTCCAAATACAGTCATGAGGCTTGATCATCGTGACTCAAGACCGAGGTATAATCGTAGGTAGCAACCAAGAGAAAGGCTGATCTTACCAGAGTTTCCATTAGAAAGGCCGAGAAGTGCTTAACTTACGTAGCTCTCACTGAGGATATATACTAAACATACCTGACACACTAAGTTTTGTGGGCTGTCCAAATTGAAGTCTCCTTGTATTTCGTACAATGGCAAAACTTCATCCCTTGCGGATAAGATTACGAACAAGACAAGGACGACGGCAGAGAGGAACAACGCCACAATAGTACGATCAACTTCATCATGCTCACAATTGGATGAATAAATACTGAAAAAAGGCATGGCGCAATCACTTGGTTCACAGGCAGGCAGACAACAATCACTCACTGCGGATTATTCCCAGAACTGTAGAAAGTACATGGTTATACGATATCATTTCCTCTTGGGGAGAGTCACCTCCCATATCCAATCCATAATAATAGACTTTCTCCACATCCAATCTCCCGAGGTATACCTTCGCGTTTACACGTTCTATCTCGCTCGCTCGCACTCAATCATCATCACTTTCCTCACTCGAGGAATACTCATCATCGCTAACATACGCCGCGCCGCCCGCCAACTCCTTCAGCGACATCGGCCGCCCATGACCCGGTGGCGCCTCCTCAACGACCGCCGCTAAGAAATCCTCGTCTTCGTCCTCATCATCATCATCTGCCTCTATCATGTGCATATTGATCTCCTGCTCAAGCTCATCCATACCGATATCCTCACCCTCCGCGTCGTCCGCCGCCCCAGACGCCTCGCCAAATATATCAAAATCGTCTTGCATATCAACCGTCTCCCCACCAATCACTTCGTCCCAAGCCTCCTCGTCCTCGGATTCTGAACCGACTTCAGTTGGCTCTGGTACTTCGATAGACGGTGCTGCCGCAGGTGCAGGCGGCGGCGGCGGCGGGATGAATGCAGCCGTCGATGCGCCTGGGAGCGCAAGACCCGGTCCCCGCGACGTTCGCGCACGCTTCGTAGGTCTGCCAAATTGGAGATCTTCCTCTTCGGCGTCAGAGAGATGTGATGCTGACGTTGAGGCTGAGGCTGGAGGTGCTGGTGCTGGTGCCGGAGCTGGTGCCGGTGCTGGAGCTGGTGGAGCTGGTGTTGCTGGTGTGGCAGGTGCTGGTGCTGGAACTGGTGCCGGTGGCGGTGCCGGCGGGTGCTTCTTGCCACGAGGAAGGGTCACAGGTTTCGGCTGGGGTTTGGGTGTAGAGACAGCAGGGGCAGAAGGCGGTGGTGGCACTGGTGTTGGCTCGACAGCGCGGCTTGGTATCGGTAGAGGAGCGGATGATGGAGGCGGCGGCGGCGGCGGTTTGGAGGGCTTAGATGGTGGTCTATAGGGTTTCGCAGATGGTTTTGTCGTTGGCGTTGTCATAGGCTTACGGACTGGCTTCTTTGCAGGTGGTGGAGGGGGTGATGGTAGGACTTCTCCCTCTTCCTCTTCTTCCTCTTCCTCTTTGAAGTTGGGAACAATCTCATCGAAATAGTCGTCCTTTCTTTTTGTACTTATACTCGGTCGTACGGCAGCTGCGTCTAAGAGCTCCTGTTCGAAATCATCGTCGGCAATCGCCTTTGTCTGTTTGGCCGGCACTTCCGCTGGTGTCGCAACTACTTGATTTTCTCAGTAATAGTCTGCAGACAAGTATCAGAGTACATACGATCATTTACGCCGGTCCTGGGTTGGTGTGTAAGGGCTAAACCTGATTCAAGTTTCTCTAGAATAAATGACTAGTCGAATTAGTCACATTGCGACAATCACTGATTTCTACAGCTTACTTTCTGGTTCTCGTCATATATCAATATACAATCCCACTCTTTAGCTGGTGCTTCCTGACCTGTCCATTTGTGTGCCTCAGAGGACTAAAGTCCTGTAAGCGAGATGTACAGGAGAGTTCCGGGTCATCGAACCTGACTACTGGGTCGTTCTACAGTGACATTGCTGTTCGACCCAACGATTATTCTACCTCTCTTATCAGGGTCTACTGATGGAGGTTTGAAGTTGTCTGCAACGCTTTAAGCTAATGAACAATAAACAAAACACACAATACTCACATCGGAATGAATAGTACTCTCGAAGGGGTATTGTATTTCGTGGTGCACCGCCAGACTTACGAGCGTTTAGAGCTCGCAGCATTGAAGAGCCAACTGTGACTGATACTTTTTGCTGGTTATCTGGGGGAGTCCATGAGGCGCTCATTGTGGTCGAGAACAAGGCTCCGTTCACTGGTTGTCAGCGCTGACCCAGATCAGGGTCCATGTGACAGGAATTGCTAAATATATTTCGTCAATTGGTCGGGCCTCGGAACGACCTCTGACCCTTGTCCACATGCGCATGCTCTTAGCCTGCGGCTGACGACCCTTCGTTTTCCCATGGATTCCTCGAGTCGCTCTATCTCTGTGTACTACGTGGTCATCTTTTCGTTGGATTGACGACACACCTGCTTTGAGCTCACTCACAAGTGGGATATCTTCGAAAAGGAAAAGCCATGGCTTGTTCGTTTCGGAAGTAATGCTCCTCCTCTTCAAGGAATATTACTGACTTCTAGCTATGTGATGACACTTCCGAAAGACAAAACGGCAGAGATACCAGCTTTTTTGTCAAGTTTTTTTTTTTAATCTTGTTTGTAATCAAGCATCGTGTTGTATTGAGGAACACGGCACTTTTGTGATCGACGTGCTTCAAACTGATGTTACGATGTTATAATGTCAGGTTGATGCTTCCAGTACAACACCAAGACCAAGATTTGGCCTACGCCATAATGGTTGATTTTGCGTATTTCAGGCTATCTATCCAACTCCCGCTTTTCTCTTCGCGGCATCCGAATTGTCCATGCTTCGGACATCAGCTTTACAAGTTATCTCTGCGTGCTTTCTGGATTTATGCCGACATTGGGAACAAGTGAGCAAAAAGCCAAACACAATGACAGGTTTTCAAGAGGCTTAGCTGCGAACGGATGAACTATACCGTCCGGGAAAAATGGAATCGTGAAGAACTGCTGTGTCTACTGCTACGACTGGGTCCAATTGCTTCTACATCGACGTCTGAAATTTCTTGAGCCCATCTATTTGCAATCACTATGTTGCACTTCAATCCAGCCTGTTTTGTATCTTTCTTCCTACAAGAGACTCATTTGAATCGACACTCTCAAGAATGAATCGGAACTTTCAAGCCTTGACACCAAATCAGCTTATGTGACATGCATCACACCAAGATAATTGTCTCGTGACGCTTCAACGTTTTAACGTTTTAACTCAAAAACATTTTTACATAAAAACTTGTGATGTTCTTGACTCAATTTCGACACGTCGTGAACAAACACTGGCATTTGGCCACGTCATCCTAGTGTCCATCCGTTATCTCTGTTTCATCCGTACTTCAAGAACAACATTTGGTAATGGATATCCACGGAGAACTGAAAGACAGAATTCTGACCTCCTTGCTAGAAACGATGATACCGAAACCAGACAGACGCGCTTGTCAATACCCTATCCGCAAGCTTCGTGGTGATTACGCATGGACGGGTCAACGGTTCAGAGCATTGAGGGTGGGTTGGAGTATAGAGACAACTGATATATCATTGCTAACTATCAGAACTTATGTCGAGTGCAGGCTTTCATAAGCGATGCGGATGAACGTTACCTCGACATATCTGAGAACACTCGTAGTCAAAGTCCCGCACAGTGGAAGAAATTCAAGCTTAAAGTGAGTGGTTTATTTGGGTCTCTGACTTTCAGGTCATGTCAATCTTGAGGTCCAGGTTGTGTCTAAATTTCCAGAAATCGAAGAGTTCGAAGATAATTGGCCATTGTTTGTTATCCTGTCTGCCAGCAGGCGAGTAAAATACCAAACTATGCGACGGGAGAAGATATGTGGAAGACCCAACCCACCGAGGAGAAGAGGTAGGAAAAGCCGCGCTGCCATCGCAATCCAGCGCCGGATGTATGTCGGAAAACCTTTGCCAAGTCACACTGTCAGACGTACAGTAAACGTCACTCCAGCTCCAGTTCCTGATAATGCCAGCGATGGTGCTGTCTGCGGACGCGTCGAAAACAGTGCCACAATGACAGAGGTATGGGTATATTGTATTTTCCTTTCTCCAATGCTCAATTTTTTTTTTTGGCTCAGAGCTCTTCTGAAGCCACCATGACCCTGAGTAGAAGCCAACCCGCGCCACGGTATCTTGATGTACAAACCACAACTAGCGACGAATCTCATGATTTGAGTGGTGATGTCTCAAACCGTTGTCCTAGCGAGGTCCCTGCGATTTCACACGTTGGCAGCAATAATGCACAGTTAATCACTGTTTGCCAAAACGCAAAACTTCTGATCAATGCTCTTGAATTGTTGGGCATCAGTAATGACAAACATCTCTTGGTCCTTAGCAAGCTTGCAAAAAAGAGTGCCGGAATAGTCGAGTTCTTTAACAGTCTCTCGAATAACCAGCTGCCGTACCTGTACAAAATGACTGTTTTGAAAAACCTCAAGGACGAAAGATTCAATCCGGTGAGGTCTATGAGACAACTAGGATCAATCTTCAGAGTACCGGGCTAATCATGACGTTCACAGCTCGACGTCGAAAGTCACAGCTCCCATTGCCACGACAATCGACATTCAAATGATGAGAATTTGCCGTTGCTGCTTCAGACTTTCCTTAATAGGTTCGATATGGAAGAACTGATACCTCTTTTCCGTACGGCACATGTGACTACAGATGAAGAGCTCATGATGCTGCGAGGTCTAGATGAAACACAACGTTTGGCGATCTTTGATCAGGAGGATTTTGCGCACGTCCGGCCATTCCAACGCTGGATACTCAACTTTGTTCTCACATCTCTTGTTGACATGACAGAGTCGGTTCATTGTTGACTTTACATATCTCGTATCAGCTGTCGGAATATCCTTGCGCCTCGGAATTTTTCAACCTACGTTAGCCCTTGTACTTCTAAAGCCCTATCTGTGATGCCATTCGCTGGAGATAAAACTTCTATCTGACTTTTTACGCAGTTTTTGTCGAGTTGTAATGCGATAGAAAATTAAAATCATTTAGTGCGTCTTCAGTCGTCCCCGAAGTTGTTACTTTGAAAGTAGTCTCTCAAACACATTCCTGGGGTCAATGACTGGTGACAATGATTGAAGAATATCCATGCTTTCCAGATTTCGATTCCTTGACCAAATTTGAATGATTTTGACTCTAGAACTTTTGTGCGTTTCCTGCACAACTTATGTCACCCTTCAGTCAATCGAATTTTGGACTGGAGGAACACATCCTTCAATCTCTAGACATTACGCTCTATTTGACCTGCTTGGAGATTCCTTGAAGATACGAAGCCTTTGCCAGCTCCACGGGTTTCGTACACCCGAACAAGTCGTGAGGACAGAGATAGCTGATGTTGTGTATCACAGAATTATCGAAAGCATGAATACTTGTACAGTTGACAACTGCCTGCCCTCACTCATATATTGCCCTTGAAAGGGCATTATATTGACAACTGAGCCAGATAAACCAACAGAAGCAGGGATACGTATCATATTACACCCATCCCCCCCTGACACCTTGAGACTTTGACTTGAGAGTCAAATCTACTATGACACCTGGACCAGACGGAGAGGCATCGAAATTTGGATCAAAAAGATTCTATACTTATAGCTGTGACGGGCGCGAGTGAGGTATGGCGTTGGGATGTTCGCCACCATCCATATTGTGTTGTCAGTATCACTGTAACCAATCACCCAGATTTCTGTCAAAGCTATAAAGGGCCAACACACGCGTAATCGATCCTCTTTCAACAGGTATTCCCTATACAAGGCCGAATTTTTATGCTGCGCTCTTCTTCTGTTCCCTAGTAGGCCCACAGCTAGATTTATGTCGCGTTATTGGCCAAATTGTTTGCCTTTTATGACTGGATATCCTCGCCTTGGAGTTCTGCCACAGCCAGTGAACATGTTACTGCATCAAATGACAAGTATTTTAGGGCACCAGGCAGATGGCGGGATAATTGACGAAGAGAGATAGTCTATCACAGCGCTGCAGATGTTTGTCCATAATGTTGGTAGTCAATTTGTTCGAAGATACGATTACGGATGCTCATTGGGATCTCGATGTATGATTAGTGGAAGAAGCGACAGAAGAAATATCCTTCTTCGCCACATGAGAAGAATCAGCAGGTTGATTCAACGAAAATGGCGTAAAGCCAATCGAGAGTGATCAGGAAGATGATTGCCTGTGACTTCGTGACGGCTCGGTGAACTGATTCACGCACGACTTCTTGCTGAAAGAGACAGATGATCCCTGAACCTCGAAATTTCAGGTCAAAAGGATATCCGATCTACCAACTACGCGCAGTTTACCCCTGGGCAGAAGGTCGATTGGAAGCTCTCCGAGTACGTATACACGCGTTATCTCCTGAAGGTGGTATATATACATATATTTTCATTTTCAGGGAGCAATCCGTTCCGCCAGCAAGGAACACCTCGTCGTTGATAAGCCGCCCAGCTCGCAAAACATAAAAAGATGGAAAAAATTCCAGCAGGAAGTGGGGAGCTTGAAATCATTGCTCTCAAAAGACTTATTTTTCTTGAGTAGGTTGCAAGAGTAATTCCCGAACTTGAAGAATTTGAAGACTACTGGCCAATATACGTTTTCTTCAGAATTAATAGAAAAAATGAAAGGAGAACGATAAGGAAGCGAAGGAAAACTGGTGCTGTCTGCCGTCATGCTGGACCTCGACCCTCAGCCTTTGTTGGAAAGCCATTGCCTCGACATATGCGATTTCAAATGGGTGCCACAACTGCGTGTCACCATTCCGCAGAGAACGTCTCGACTCATGTTTGCTTTGTACTTTTGTCTTGTAATTATGTTTACTTATTTTGCGTATCCTAGATCGCTGCCATGGCGACATCTGACCCCTCTGATGTGCGACCTGGTCCATTACCCAGGCTGACTCACTTTACACAGTTTGCGGGGAGAAGCAATGGACGGGTGACTCGTTCGAGTCGTCCGCAGAGTTTTATTGAGTTGATCGGTAATGGATCAAGAGAGCGACCTGTCTCATTTCGCAGGCCAACTCAAGTTCCACATCTACATATTAATGGAAATAACCAACGAATGGCGCATCAACTAGGGAGAACTTTGGTTGGTGGTAGGTCAAGAGAACGACCAACCATTGATGCTGGTTGCGTCGTTTGTCTTTTCTGTAACTACGCTCCAGACATCCCAGCTAGTGCCAAAGCCCATATCCAGGTGTTTTCGCAGAATCAAGTGGTCATTGATGCTCTTGCTCGCTTGGGCATTGTCAATGACAAACATCTGTCCATCTTAAATTACCTGACAGCTTGGAATGCTGGGCCTGAACAGTTCATGGGAAGTCTGTCAGAAGGTATGCTGAGCCCATTGTATAAGTTTTCTCTTCTTCAACACTTTGAAAAATACTTTATGGTAAGGGTCGGTTGGTGACTTTGGAAGAGGTGTGGAGCTGATTATTGACTCTGTAGCCCAAGGACCTGACATCGGTCTCTCACGACATCAATTGTTGGAGTGGTTGCCCAAATCATTTATGCGGTAACGATGATATCGATAGGGTTCCACCAAAACTCCAGAGATTACTTAGGGAGTTCGGGATGGAGGAGCTTGCCCCGGTGTTTAATGCAGCGCATGTGACAAGTGACGATGAATTCGACTTGCTGCATGCTTTGGATGAAACACCCCGGCTGGCTGTCTTTGCTGGGGACCAATTCCGATGCATGAGATCATTCCAGCGCTGGATGCTCGAGTTCATACTTTTGCATATCGATGCGCTGGACTAACAACAAACCACGCTGACACGTTTCTCGCTCTCAAGACTTCTTGGCATCTCTTGTCGAACATGATGACTCTTGCTGTACTATTCTTGTTACACTACGTCTGGAAATGGAATGTATATATGTTGTATCATGTAAATCTGCTACTTTGTTCTCGTACCACATCAGAATACTATATCAGTCTGTCTTTTTCGTGTCTTTTCTATCTGGCTTTTTACTGCCAATCGAATAGATCATAGTACCAACGAGGACCATTGCTGCCCCAGACCACATCATAACCATGTCAATCTCGGAGCTACCTTTTCCACGTTTTATTAATCCAACTCCAACAACACTAAGCACAAGGCTCACAGCCTTCCTCACGACCAACACAAGCGTCACAGTAAGGGCGCTGACTCTCGTCGTGAGGCGATGGACTCCTGCAACGCACAACAATTGCGTTAGGGTATTCAAAACTAGTGGAGTCGCAGCGGCGGGGACAGTCAACCTCGAAAATTTATCCGGAGAGAAAGGCAAGGGGATCGACATCCGTGGGCTGGCGTTGAAGGTATGTATTTGAGCTACGAGGTCTGACCGGACAGAGAAGAACATTGGAAGCCCGAGGAAATGAAGGTAGAACATGGATTCTTGCCATGATGGCGGTTCTTTCATTTTCTGGGAATCCTTCGAATCCTTCGAGCTGCCATGAACTGAGGAGCTCGAGGGCGTCGGTCGCCCGTATTTAGAATATGTCCAGTCCTGGACGAGGCCAAGAAACCCAGAGAAAATGAGCGCAAGGGTGAGAATGGCGATACCTGTACCGTAAGTATACGGATTCGTGAGTACATTGTTCGTTTGTAAGGAATTGTTAGGAGAGGCGGAGAGAGTTGTAAAAACGACCCCAAGTGTCACAAGCAGGACAGAGAATATTTGGGCGATCGTGTATCTAGGAAGTCGCGAAATTGTTATCAGCGTCGTTTCATATGAACAGTAGAATAAAGGACACGCGAACGTAGGAATTAGGGACACGTACCGCTTTCCAGCGATTAGCCAACCTAATAGCATGCTGATGATCAATCCTCCGCTCCGGAAAATGATGTGAACTGCCATAGGTATGTGGTATCCGAACGCGGCATTGTTAAGCAGCGAGATAAAATAGAATAGAGCAACTTGTATCATGTATGGAGTGAGTGGTATCCTCCTTTGCCGAAATCGTGGGCCATAGCGTGTCCATGTCATGTGTTTTGGAAGACCGTGAAGAGATATAGTAACAAACTGGAAAAATGTGATCAAAGATCCTGCTTGTGGGTATTCAGAGGTTAGTTGTTCCAATGTGATAGCATTACTGGTAGGTACCAACGTGAGTCGCTTTGGAAGAAACGACGGTGACAACTCACTTACCTGCAGCAGCCTCCGAACACTAGCGACAGCGTTGTTAACCAGTCGGACAGAATTGGCGCAAACATTGCACGTCCAGCCAGTTACTACGTCGCGGACTAATCGTGCTGCGCTGAATAACCGAGCAGCAGTATCATTCAAAGCATTGAGTCTATCCCCTAGCCATTAATGAGCCCAGAGTTAAAAATGCTGAACCATGTCTCAAAGCAGCCACGTCGAGGGGGCCGGGCCGCTGGACAACTCGCCGAGGTAATGCCGACGCGACTTTTTTTAGAATTTTGTGATCTCTGCCAGGACTTTATGTTGTTGAAGAGATTCGCTTCGTCTCTTCCCTCTTCTGCAAAAACTAGGCCGTTTAGGCTTCCTCCTACCATAAAGCAAGTTCTTGCTGCGCCAGTTCAACCAGAAGAGGAATTAGTGACAGTCTCAGGATGGATTAAGTCAATACGGAGGCAGAAGAATGTCTCGTCTGCAGTGCTCACAGACGGCAGTTCGTCTCAGGGGTTACAGGCTGTGTTTCTGGGAAATGGAGAGGGTGTTAAGGCGTGAGTTTGGCTTCACGTGGCAGGAATATGTCTTATCTCGCGAACTTCTAGACTTACAAACGGAGCTGCAGTACAATTGACAGGAAAACTTGTTCGTTCTCCTGGTGCCGGCCAGGAGAAGGAGCTTGTCATAGACTCAAAACAGAGCGCTGATCTCAATGCCGGCGAGCAAATACGGATTTTAGGTGCTTGCGACCACGAGGTTGGTTCGTTCAATTTTTTCGTAGTTAAATTGCGAAAAGTGAAACTATGTCTGGTAGGTATATCCCATACAAAAACAAGCTCTTTCAACAGAGTATCTTCGCGACCATTCACATCTACGCGCTCGCACTGACGCGATAGCAGCTATGGTGCGCCTCCGCGACACCCTCAAGAAGAATATCAGTACTTTCTTCGATGTAAGTTTACTTTCAATTAAAAGACACGGCCTAACGCGTATCTTGAGTTTAGGAACAAGGTTTCATCTACTCTCATACGCCAATCCTGACCGGGAACGAC
This sequence comes from Termitomyces sp. T70a, assembly GCA_017657195.1. Classification (NCBI taxonomy): domain Eukaryota; kingdom Fungi; phylum Basidiomycota; class Agaricomycetes; order Agaricales; family Lyophyllaceae; genus Termitomyces; species Termitomyces sp. T70a. Next base: position 19,137 of record JAGGAT010000128.1, on the reverse strand, counting down.
GCAGAAGGGGCTGGCGAAGCATTCAAAATCGCGCAACTTCCAAACACCCACCCCGCCGCCACAAACTCTATTGATCATTCTTCGTCTTCAACAGACAACATCGAATTCTTTTCGCGCCCCGCGCACCTGACGGTTTCACACCAGCTTCACCTTGAAGCATTAGCCACGGCGCTATCGCGCGTATATACCCTCTCCCCATGTTTCCGCGCCGAACCATCACAGACAGGCCGGCACCTCGCTGAGTTTTGGATGCTCGAGGCGGAGTGGGCGTTTGGCGGATCTGGCCGGGTTTCCGATACGTGCGAGTTCGTAGAGGCGTGTCTGAAGAGTGTGGTACGTGGTGCGGTGGACGGTGTTGATGCGGACGCCTTGTGGAAAGGCGCGGATGAAGCGAGGAGGAAGGCGGTGGCTGACGCGGTTGGAAGGGCGGACGAGTGGGTGAGGATAACGTATACGGATGCTGTGCGGGCGCTGGAGGAGCACCAGCGCAATGTGCCTGGTGTGTTCCAGTATGAGCCGGGGTGGGGACGAGCATTGCAGAGCGAGCATGAGCGGTGGATTGCGGAGACCCTGGTGAAGGGTCCAGTGTTCATTACGGATTACCCGAAGTCACTCAAGCCGTTCTACATGAGGGAAAACGAGGATGGGAAGACGGTAGGATGCTTTGATCTCATTGTGCCGCATATGGGGGAACTTGTGGGGGGAAGTGTTAGGGAAGAGCGTGCGGATGTGTTGGAGGGAAAGATGAGAGAAAATTTTGGGGAGGGTCTGAATGAGTATCAGTGGTATTTGGATTTGAGGAGGTATGGAGGTGCACCACATATGGGCTTTGGGATGGGCTTTGAGAGACTTGTTGGATGGGTTGGTGGGATTGATAATGTTAGAGAGAGTATACCGTTCCCCAGGTGGGCAGGACGAATGTTACTTTAATTTCCCTCCACCCGACATTGCTACCTCAGAATACTTACAGTCCCTAACCATCATCACTCATTTAAAAGCTTAAACTTGATGCAGATCTTCAAGTCGTACTGCTTCAGATACAAGATCATATGGGCATGGAGGGCATATAGGCTCTGTAAGTCGTGAAGGCATACTCGCTGCATACAGAATTTTTGGATGTGTAAAGGGCAAGGAAAAATAGGACAATGTACGTCGACAGAGGAACCAACTCAAGATACCCCAATCTAAACCTCCTTGACCTTGACGGTACCACGCAGCAGACCAGTCTGTTCGATGAATACAATGAGCAAGAACACAACAGACAAAAAAAGAGACTTTACATACCCGGCGAGCAGCAATGAGACCAACTTTCTGTCCAGGAACAGCAGAGCGGGCGATTGTCGACGCCTTACCAATGTGTTGATGGTTACCACCACCGTGAGGATGGTCGACGGGGTTCATCGCAACACCACGAGTACGAGGCCAGCTGAAAGGGGACACAGGACGTCAGAAAAGGTACAATAAAGTCAGCATAAGAGAACGCACTTGTAGCGCTTGGCCTTGTATTTGTAGTACGCACGGCCAGCCTTGAGCAAAGGCTTGTCGATCCTTCCACCACCAGCGACGATACCAATAGTCGCACGGGCACCGCCAGCGATGGTTTTCTTGGCACCACTAGGGAGACGGATGCGGGTCTTGTTCTCATCGGGTGAGTGACCGATGACGGTAGCGTAGTTGCCGGATGTGCGAGCGAGCGCACCACGGTCACCGACTTTCTCCTCGACGTTGCAGATGATAGTACCCTCAGGGCACTGGGAGACGGGAAGGACGTTGCCAACGGAGAGGGTAGCCTTCTTGCCGCAGTAGACGAAGGCACCGGTGTGGAGGCCCTCGGTAGCGATGAAAGTCTCCTTGCGGAGCTTGTAGCGGTAGGGGTCACGGAAAACGACGCGGGCGAGAGGAGCACCACTGAAATTTTGAGGTTAGACATCGTCGTATCTCGAAAGTTGTTGTAACAAGGCTCACCGGCCAGAGTCATGGATGATCTCTTTCACGATACCCCGGACGTAACCATTGCTCTCAGCAAAGTCAAGGTTGCGGAGCTTGGCGGGAGCCTTGTTATGATGAGTATGCGCCTTGAACTGGAGACCAAAGTCGAATCAGCGAAAAAGTCAGAGTTTCTGCGTTTTCCAGCGACGTACGATAGCGTGCGAGCGCCTTTGTGCCCTGATAACCCGACCCATTCTAGATTCTGGAGAAAGAGCAGTCAGTAACGGAATGTAGAGGTTTCGACAACGATCCAGAAAAATTCGGCAGCGCAAGTACATCCATCGACACCAAAGTCAATCCAATTGGAAATCGACCGTTTTCGACGCCGATTTCTTCTCAGAGATCCCAAAGACGTCGCAGATGCACCTAAGGACGATTTTAGGAACGCGAAGGGGCATACTCACATCCTAGTGTCTTGAGGAAATGCGGAGTCCTAGTTGTCAACACTCACCACCCCAAACCGGCGACATTACAAACATCAACAAACCGCCCTTACGTAATCGCGGAATCAAGACAGCTTAGCCCTGCGGTTGCGACTTTTCGATTGCGAACTATCGTCCTTGAGATACTTCCACGATCTTCACATACTAGTTGTGACTTCTGTATCTGCGCGGGATACTTCATAAGAGCTACAAAGTAAATAACAATCAATCAATGATATTGCACTTTTTTCACGACATGAAGTTGCACCAACATATGTAAGAGTTTTTATCTTTTACTCATATGAATAGATGACTGATTTTGCCCCATTCCAGGTATGATGTGGGCCCATTGGTGACCTCCTCTATATCATAAATGTAAACATCAATGGCCCCAAAAGATCTGAAAATGCAATAAATTCAAGGAAACTCAAGCCAATGATGCAAGGGCCCTCACAAGCAGCAGCTTTGCATGTAATATGTACTTTCAATCCAACAAAGATATAATGAGTAGAACTATGTCTACAGAAAGTAGAAGGCAAAGGCAAACCTGCCTTGTTTGACAAAGTATTCTGTTATGTCTAGATCAACATGAAGTGAGGGTTTTTTCCTTTTTGCAAAGAAAGAAACCACACACCTGGTGAGCTACCCAAGAAGAACCACAGGACTACCACAGGAAAAGCATACACAGACTGATGCATATACAATGGATGCAAATATGCAGTGGCAGCTGCCAGAGTAGGGAATGGTGAAGATGACAATAGGAATATATCAACAAGCACTGCTGGACAAGAACTGGTTTTCCATGGGAAAGAGGTTAAAAAAGCCTGTCATTTGTTCTTGACCGGCTTTTTATTTTTCTTGACAAAAATTGATGCATTGGAAATGGATAAGATGTTTTTTTCAGTATTTCTCAAGGAAGCATTATTGTATGCTGGCAGTAAAGGGTTGCCAAACATGAAACAAATAATTCAGGAAGTTACTATATTAGCAGCAGTAAAAAAATGCCAACAAGAACAACTGCCTTGAAATATCTGGTAACTTAAATATAACATTACAAGTCCTGGTTGTGGGGGGCCAAACACAATACAGAACTTGCATGCAGGGAATGCCCAAGCAAGTGGAAGGAGAGCTGATGAAAATGATACAAAGTTTTATGTGGGGGAAGGATAACTGCCCACAAGTAGGCCTTGAAACCTATACCTCCCACATGAAAGAGGGGGAAAAAACTACTGGTGCATGAAGAGCATGTTGCCTTGTGCAATGAGGCCATTGAGCTGATGAAGGTAAAAAGATACCTAGACCTCAAAAAAACAAGACCCATGTGAGCAGAAGTTGTGGATGATATCATAAGTAGGCAAGTGGTAAAAAAATGGCAGGTAGAAGAAGGGAAAACCTTCTACAACATCTTCCTACAGCCCCTTGGAGTTGATGCAAGAACAAGGGAAGAGGGTATGCCCACTTCACTCTGAAAAAAAAATAGAAACAGCAAGAAGTTGGAAGCAAGTAGATTCTTAAAGATAGTGATGCCAAAGGCCTCAAGGATGATATGGAAAATAAGATGCAAGTGGAAAATCTTGTGAGAAGCAGACCTGGAAAGAAGGCTAAACGATAGAGAATTAAAAAATAGGCTAAGGAGAGCCATTGCATGATGAATAAAAATTGACTGCCTAACTACAGACAAATTGTGCCTGGGTGAGAAGGTGAAGAATACCAAGAAAGTTGCAGCTACATGGAAAAATTTCTTACCAGACAAAGTAGACTCCATCAAGGCATGGAAGAGAGCAATTAAGATTGTAGTGGGTATTGAGTAGCCAAGCTCTACATTTAGTGTGTAAATGCATTTCCTATGGAGTGGCTCCAAACTTGATTGGCTAACAAGAAACAGTAAAATTCTGTTCACATTATTCCAGGAAGTAAAAGCTGACTGTCTATTCTCCTAACACAATAATTACCAAAAAAAACAAAACAAAACAAGTTCTTTAAATCAAGGAAAGATAGACAGGAGTAAAAGATCAAAAAATTTCAAAATAAGCAGTGTCATACCTGAAAGCTATTTGTAAATGTAAAGAAACACAGTAGCCTGGAAGCAACAAAGGTCTGGACAAACTTGTAAAGAAAAAGCATAAAAAACTTGGTAATTCAATGAAATATATAGCACATGAAAGTGCAAAACTGAACTCTACCCATACATGTGTGTAATAACAATTTTTCTATATGGGCTAAACAAACAGCTTCAAAGCACATTTTTCAACCAATAAACTTGAGTTTCTGGCTGCTAGAAGTTAACAATTGTAGATATGTGTAGGCAAATATTTATGGAGTCTGACTTCACTGAGACAAGGAAACCAGCAGAATGTTACAAACTCTGTTTTTTATATGAAGATGTTACAACTGGTCTTAGAGAAAAGGGGAGAATGCTCCCTCCTGTATGCAACTACTCCTAATATCTGTTTCTGATTTTAAATTTAACTCAAGTCTCACCTCTCAATCCCATCTTTGATCAATAGCAAATATTGTAAGCATACTAAATGTTGTAAGCCCATCTTTGATCAATATCTTGTAAGGATGTTGTAAGTGGTATGCTGACAATATGCTTAGTATTCAATAAAACCACTCAAAATACAATAAAAAACAATGTTCTTATATTTGTTGCATGAATTGTTTACTACAACTTTAGACTAGAAGTAGATACTAGACTTAATACAGAACAATGACTGAAGAAGTTACCAATTTAAGAAGATACTTTCAATCTAAAAGTAATATAATGGTACTACAGACTAGTCAAGATCTTGTCAAGATGATCTTGAGAATACCATTTTTGCAATGCTCTAAGTTCATCAATGCTGGGACTAAGCTTTGAATTTTCCAGATACTTTAATAAAAATTGAATTCGAAGGATATCAGGCTGAGAGTTTCTTGTTGGTTCTTCAGAATAATGCTGGTGCAATGCCTCTGTAAATGCTTTATGTGCATCTGTAACTTTTCCTAATTTTGCCCATGCAACTCCCATTCCTTCTAAAGCATCACTTGAAGGTTGAAGTCCTAGAGACTTATTTAATTTGACACTCTCAATAAAGTGCTGAAGAGAGCAATCATAGTCACCCTGTGCAGATGCTATTTGACCAAGAGTGCGCAATGCTGATAAACATCCAATAGAATATCCAATACTTTCACATTCTTCTAATGATGATGTTGCCCATGATTTTGCCAGATCATACTGACATGTTTTATAATAGAACATTGCAAGTCGCATAGTAGATGTTGCATGGTAAGACAGATTATTAGTGTCTGCAAAAATTTCTTCTGCCATTTCTGGTGAGCTAAGAGTTAGAGCAAAAGTTTCCTCCAGAGTACTATATTGCCAGCCCAATTCTCCAAGGGCCAACTCACAACAGCCAATACCACTCTCATCATTAATAGATTCAAAATTGATTTTTGCTTCTCTAATGGCCTCTATTCGAGAGTCAATAGTGACATTAGGGTGAAATGCCAAGGCATGATTTATTGCAAGATAGGTTTCTCCAGCTCTCTTTCTATCAGGTACAGAAAGAAAGAGATTGAGGGCTTCTTTGAAATATTGCAAACATTTGTCGATATGAATAAAGCTCAAATTCATTGAAATGTCACCATAACAGTTAAGAATGTCACCTTGAAGAAGTTTATCATCTAGACCTTGCACAAGTTTTAGTGCATGCTCAATAATATTGATTTGAGGCCTATTGTTCTTTTGATAGCATGCTAGTAAGAGAAGCCCATTTCTAATAATCTGTGGGTCAGGAGTAGTGACCTGAAGAAGAATAGTTTCAAGATTGCTTTCTTCCTGAGACAATGCAGCCACATGCTCTTTGTATGATGGATCACTAAAATCTGATTCATGGTGCTTCAAAAATGCACAAGCAGTCTTGACCATTGAAGTTTGAACATCAGGATTAAAATGAGAAGGATCAAGAATATAGCTTTGTATAACAGGAAGAACAAAGTATGTTGAACTTCTTTCCTCAACAAGGGAAGCACCTTTGAGCACACTGAGTGCTCCTACCAATTGAGACAAACCACATGCCCACCACTTGGAAAGCATATAAAATGATGTTCCAGTTGGAAGCATTGAAAGTATACATAAGAGGTTGAATGCTTCAGGATGAGCTTTCATAGGTGGACTATAAACTGATAGGCCAATTGAAATATCCATGCTGCTCTTAGCATCCAATCCTTGTCCTAGCATAGATGTACCTGAAACATTATATTCCTTCACAAGCTCTGCTGCAGAAAGATGAATCATCTTTGCTACTTTTGCCAATAGTGTGACAGCCAATGGCATGTAACTTACTAGCTCTAACAAGAAAGAGAGATTTGGATCATTATTGCCCTCAGGGTGATGAGCTATATAGATCTCTTGAGCTGCATTCTCATCAACACCATGAAGGTCTTTGGAATACCATTGAATATCATCACAAGGTGGTGGGGAGGACCTTGTTGTAAGAAATAGAGTTACATGTTTGATTTCATGTATATCACGTAGAACTTGCTCTATATCTGATCTTGCTCCATCAGCATCCCATGGGGTTTCAAAGTTGTCAAGCAAAATTACAATAGGTGGTGAAGTTTGAAGAGCTTTTATGATGGCACCTCGAGCATCTCCTGCCTCCTTAGAAATGGCCAAAGATAATTTTAGAATATCAAGAAATAGTGAGACAGATGTAGCCTTAACACATGGAACCCAAACACGGAGATGGCTTTCATATTTAGCTTTTACATCTGGATGACCCATCACAGCCAGAGAGGTTGAAGTTTTGCCCATACCACCAGGCCCAAAAAGACAGATATGTTTCTGCAATGGTTCAGTGATGATACTAACAAGTTCCATTACAAGAGCATCACGGCCATGGAAGATGGCTGAATTGTTTGGGATGGGAGCCCGAGATGGTATTATTGACATACTTGCTGGCAAACGCTCATCAAGCATTGCTTTCACATCATCCATTGTAACTTGAAGAATCTTGAGGGACTCTTGTTGTGCAGTATAGAATGTCATAATTTGTTGTTGAAGTTGAATTAGCATCTTTGTATGGTCAATAGTAGAAGCCAACTGGAGGGAGCATTAAGCCAGTTTAACATACACTCTATTTAGAAGGACTTACATTAAAGCTTTCAAGGGAGTTGTTGACTATTGCAACACATTTGCTAACTTTGCTTTCATTGAGACTCTGAAAGAAAATTAGAAGAAGGAAATGTTGGGATGCAATTTTATCAAGGATATCCTTAATGTACTCCATATCCCTAAAGCCAACAAGCTCAACCCAGAACAAAAGAAAGGATAAAACTTGTACAAACTTGTTGAATTTATCAATATCATGTCTCAGCTTATCATGTAGCTCTTCCTCCTTCTTTCCCTTGAGCTCATTCACAAACACAGCGACCAACGTCTCGATGCGGACCTTAAGATCTTCGGCATGTTCAAGAGTGACTTGTGTATCCTGTTTTGAACAGATTACAAGGGACGTAAAGTACGAAAGGCTTGTAGACACTTACATCACATGCCTTGATGATATTTGCAGCAACATTCACAGCTGCACCAAAAGCAGGGATAGGCACTGCTTGAGATATGGCTTCGAGTACCTGGAAAAATCCTCTGGCAGCCTGGCCAGCATATTCCTTTGTGGTGGGAGGGGCAATGTCCACATCGCTGGCCTCCTTCGTAGGATCATTGGCCTAGAAGGGCGGATATATAGAGTTCTGTATCATTGATTAGAAAACTCACCTGAACAAAATCTTGAGCGACATTCTTGGCTACTGAAGATGAAGAGCACGGAAAACACTGGCGGAACTTGATAGTACGCATCGTCACAGTTTGAGACAAGACAAGACGGGCAGAATTTTGAACATCTGACCCCCGTGGTGTCTTCTTTTGTTCAAGAAATGGAAGTGATCACCGTTGCAAAGGAAGAATGCAACTGTCAAAATAATAGGTCAGCCAGATGTCATTACAGCATGAGCTTGATGCCATTGTATTCACGACTTCTTGCAGATCTGGGCAAACAGGGGGAAATCAATGCGCAATGGTCCAGTAGTTACCTAGCCATTACAACAGTCATCTCGCGTTCACAGAGATGTATCTACAAACACGGCATACAATGCGTAAATCTCTGCATTTTGAATCGCTGTCTTTCCTTCCTCCATTTATGTCCTTGATCATGGACTCGTCTAGAGCCAATGGTTAAACGTTGAACAATGAACTTCTTTCACGTTTCATCAAAAACACGCGGAATCAATTCCAGGCCAAGTTAGGCACCGTCCTCTTCAGAGCTTGAGCATCCATCAAAATACTCTCCCATCCGTCCGGCAAACCTCCACTGTCCCTCCTCCTTGGTCCTCTCATAGGTATCCACCATCGTATTCTTTACAATGACGCACCCCCATCGCATTCCCGACTGCCCTCACATTCCAAGTTCACGGATGCAACAACATATACCAAGGTACTGGAATTGTGAACAGTGATTCAAAGATACCCAAGTCCGCGAGCACAAACCGCCTTCCATGCGGCTGTTCCATTCTATTCCAGTATTCTTAATGCTCAAAGCTTGAAGAATGAAAAGGGTGTGTATTGACAGTCAGACATACTCATTTGCAAATATCCATGTTGTGGACGATATGATGATGGACGAAATGTTACACAAGTTTGACGTACGAAGCAGGAAACAACCCTTTGCGGCCATTGTATTCTCCTGTCCACCTGGTAATTTCAATCTGTCAACGTTACATTTGATAGAAATAAGCGTGGCAAAGTACCAATCGTCCGAAGTTCGTTCTGTGACCAGCACATTTTCATTCTCCTTGATTTGTAGGTCTCCAGGTTCCTCAACGAGCGGGTGTGTCATTCCAGGTGTGAAGCGAATACATAGCAATTAAATTCACCTGAGAGTCATAATCATACAAAGCCACTGCCCATTCCCCGCGAGACTGGTCCTCTGGCTCCGGTTCTGGCTCGGGCTCAGGTTTCCGCGTAGGAAGCGCTGGCGATTCAGACGTAGGATTGCGAGTCGGCGGCGGTGCAAACATATTCCTCTTGGGTGGAAAAGCTGGCGGCGGCGGAGGCGATGCGGGAGACGAGTTCTTGTTCTTGCTCCCAGGGTATAATGAACCCAGCATGGCACCCTTGGACGAGGTATCGAGACTTCCGAGCTTCTGTCGTAGCAAATATCGGTTCATGTTCACTCTTGAGCAGCAGGAAATCCATTACCTTGCTTGATACGAGCCCGGATGCGCCGGCAGGCTTTTGAGCGATAGGAGGTGCGGTCCGTTGAGGTGGTCCTGAAGAAAACGCGGCAATTCGACCAGCAACGCTGCTGTTGACTTCAGGCTGTAGTTCTGGCTCCTGACGAAGAAAGTCAGATATATACATTCAACGCATGCTCGTACACGAGCTCACGTTCGAACTCGTTGACTTTGTTACACCAAGTCCGTGCTTCATACCCACGGAAGAACCAAACGCGCGGTGAGCCGCAGAAGCAGCAGCTGATGCCGCTCCGCTATATCCAGCCCCGGGAACATCAGAAGCACTTGTCGCAGCGAGCTTCCCGAACACATCAGGCCGGGATGCAAAGTATCTGGTAGCGAACTGAGTGGATAGGTTCAAGTCAATCTCATCGCCACACAGGACGTACTCATCCAAGAGGGAGAAGAAAGCCTCCTTTTCGTGGTTCTGGAGCTTTGCAAACACCATGTGTCTAAGTTGGGACAATCCAATAAATGATCGACTGCGGCCTTTGGAAATGGCATCATTCATTGAATCTTATCTCGATCAACCAAGTCTGATTGATGACGCTTCGTTTTTCACTACAATTGGACCACTGATCAGGAAGGAACATCGATTGTGAGTATGCGTATGAATGTAGATTGCTTCGGCGGCACCAGCCAAAGTACGCAGTACACTCTACATACGCAGCTACATTACGCAGAATGGTGATCATGTGGTCACCCATGGAAATCAAGGCAAGAGACCAATATGTTATGTAAATCCTCCAAACCAAGTTGAGCTCTACCATATCATCTGAAGGGGCACATCAACCAACTTTTAGAATCCGGAACCTTGGATCTCTATGACCACGCGGAAAAAAAACCGTTATTTCTGGCATAGTCGTCAGCTCGAGCTACTTGCGAACTTGTGTGCCGCGTCTCCGTAGCTAATAACAAAAGCTGCTATTCGCTCACGCGTGTGTACTACATACTCTCCTGATTTCCTATCCGGTATCAGTCTATAATAAGCGCCAGGGGATTAGTGTACCATCAGTTGATCAAGTATTATGGGGCATCAAGTAATGGATGTTCTTATGGATACAACACACCTCGCTAACGTATACAAGAAGAATCTCCTCCGCCACGCTCCTCTGGGGCCGGACACATCAACACACACAAAAAAAGGACACCAATCAATCATCCCACCAAAACTCACAAAACACATACGCACAGGAGACGACACCCAAAAACCCTCGCATCCAACCGCGTCAAATCGACAACCGAACCATTAAACTGGACAAGATCCCAATCCAGTCCAATCACACACATCAAAACACCACAACATTATGTATGATAAACCGCCGCGTGGCGTGGCGACACATTTTTGAGTTTTGGGGTAGATAGGTATGGCAGGACAAGGTGTCTAACGTACGCGTAAACGTAACGTAACGTATATACAATAAAAAAAAAGCCGACAAGCCGACAATCGAGGACCTACGTATGTGGTAAGTGGTAAATGGTAAGTAGGGTGGGTACTTTTATCTGTAAAAAAAAGAGGAAAAAAAAATCAAGACAAAAAGGCAAGGAAGCAATAGGGAAAAGGAAAAGAAACATGAATAAACGAGTATGGATCATCGATAGTACGACGGGTGGGAGGCATACAGTAATAGTTACATATTCATATCCATTTGCGACACAGACGGAGGAGGGGGGTCGAGCAAACAAACAAAATAAAAAAACAAGTGGCTGAGGGCGGTCGGGAGGAGGAGGTTGGGGTGGGGTGGCTTTGCGGTCGCAGAGTGTAAACAAAAAAAAATATATAGGGAAAAAACCGCGCTGTGGCTAAAAAAAACAACAACAACAGAAGTAGAGGAAGGAAACACAACATCGAAAAAGAAGAAATACGCGAATAAAATAATAATCACGGCAACAGCCAAAAAGAAAAAGAAAAAAAAGCGATTCCAAAAAAAGAGATCCTCCTCGAAAAGCACGCGGGTAACGTAAAACGTAAAGAAAACACAAACGAAAAAAAAAAGAAAAACGCGCCCGAAAGAAAAGAAAAAAACAAGAGGACCGCCAAACTCGCGTGAATCACCAAAAAAAGCGAAAACCACCAGTACTGCGCGCCGGGGGCATGGTGGTAGTTGTAATGGTTGTGGTCAGATGAGGGTGTAGGGTGTAGGGGTGTGGGGGTGGGTCGAGGGAGAGGTGGGAGAGGTAGGAGGGAAGGAGTGAGGAGTGAGGGAGTGAGGAGGGAGAAGTAGAATCGCCAAATCGATCCAAAAACAGCTTTCGCGCGGACTCCATAACCAACGATCAAACAAAACACACCGCATCGCATCGCATCGCGCCGAACCCAGACCCCCGCGTCCTCCGCTGTAGCGAAGACTCAAGCAAGGACGGAGGGGACGAGGAGGGGGTGGAGGCGAGAAGTGTGAAGGACGCGCGCGAGGGGACGCGGGAATGAGGGGAGTGGGGGAGTGGGGGGGAGGAGGTGGTGAAGAATCTATTGCCCAGCCCAATTAAAAAAATCAAAATCGCTGCCCATGCCCATACCCATACCCATCCCCCCCATACCCATACCAACACCCATACCCATTCCTCCCATTCCTCCCATACCACCCATACCACCCATACCACCCATACCACCCATACCACCCATACCTCCAATCCCACCCATGCCTCCCATACCGACACCCATACCCATACCCTGCTCGACACCCCCGCCCGCGCCGCCGACACCTCCACCTCCACCCAAACCCTGCTGCAACTGCAACTGCGGCGCAGGCGTCGCAGACATATGCCGCATCTGCATCCCGTGTTCATTCTGATGCGGCGACGGCGCAAACGGATAATTCCCCTGCTGTGCACCCTGTCCCTGCCCTTGCCCTTGTCCCTGTCCCTGCCCTTGTCCCTGGGCCCAGCTCGACGGCGACGGCGAAGGCGCGTTCATCCCCATCCCGCCGTTCCCACCCGCACCGCCAGCAGCACCGGCGTACCCCACCCCTCCCGCTCCCCCAGGCGACGCCATCCCATACGCAGCCGCCGCCGCCTGCTGCTGCTGACTCCCCGTCCCTGTCCCTGTCCCCACCTGCGTCTGCCCACCCTGCCAAGGTCCCACACCGCCCTGCTGCTGCTGCTGTTGTGCTTGCTGTTGCTGCTGCTGCTGTTGTGGGTTCCCATACACCGGGCTCCCCGCCGCCATCGCCCTCTGCTGCTGCATCTGCATCATCCTCACATACTCCTCCTGCTGATGCTGCTGCTGCTGCTGCTGTTGTTGTTGCTGTTGCTGTCTGGAACCTCCAAGTCCCTGCGCGGGGCCCATCCCAGTACCAATCCCAAGCCCCGGACCCGCCCTCGGCGTCATAGGACTCACCGTACCAGCACCATCAGACGGCGACCGCGTGCTCCGCGCAATACCAGGTATCGCGCCCGGGTTCGAGCGCAGCGCGGGGAACGTAGACGTCGGGTCCCCCGGCATCGGCGAACCAGGAGGTCCTACCCCCCCTCCTCCTACTATGGCAGCGGCTGCGCCTGGCTGGTGTTGTGGATGTTGATGCTGTTGATGCTGATGATGTTGCTGCTGCTGAGCATGCTGGACCATCCGCGCTTGCTGCTCTTGACGTATCCGGTTCTGCTCCTGCTGCATAAACTGCTGCTGCTGCTGAGGACTCATCATCATCCCCGGGCCCCCCCCCCCGCCAGGACCACCACCGGACCCACCGGGACCTCCAGGACCTCCAGGACCTCCAGGACCCCCACCCCCACCCCCACCACCGGCGGCGCCAGCGTTCCCGCCAAACCGCGATTGCTGCATGAGCATAAACTGCCGCTGCACAGGCGTGAGGTTATTGAGGTTCATATTATTCGGCAGACCACGCATATCCATCCCTCCTCCTCCTCCTCCTCCTCCTCCACCACCACCACCACCACCGCCAATCCCATCAATCCCAAACATCCCACCGCCCGTCGGGCCCTGCGGGCCCATCGGCGACTGCGGCTGAATCGGCATCGGTATCGGGGACTGCGGGTGCGCGCCGCCCATCCCCCCCGCCCCTCCTCCTGCTCCTCCTCCGGCAGCACCAGCATTAAACGCCCCATTAGGCGAAGCCATCATCCCAGCATGGCCGGCGTGGGGTCCGTGGGGACCCATCCCCTGCATACCAGGATGCGGGTGCATCTGCCCCATCGGTATCGGGCTCTTGCCCATGTGCCCCATCTGCATCTGCCCGTGCCCGTGTTGTCCAAGCCCAAGCTGCCCGTGCTGGCCAAGCTGCGCGAGCCCGAGCCCAGATCCAGGCCCAGGCCCGTGCTGGCCGTGCCCGTGTTGGCCGTGCTGGCCGTGGTGCCCGAGCCCGAGCCCTCCTTGTGGCACTTGCTGCGCCTGCGCCTGCTGTTGGTGCTGCTGCTGCACCTGCTGTTGTTGATGTTGCGCCTGCTGCTGCTGCTGCCGTTGCAGCTGCGCCTAACCCCAAGTGTTAACCCAGCGCGTTCAAATCCATTTTTAAAAAGAAGAAAAAAACCTCACCTGCACAACCATCATCTTCTGCATCTTCTGTATAAGCCCTAGACTCTCGAAATTCGGCACGTTCTTCAGCACGTACTGCATAAACGGATGATTCGGCGTTTGCAAAACACGTTGCAACTGCTGCTGCGTCGTCGCGTCTGGCATCGGTGGTGCGCCCATGCCTCCCATCCCAGGGCCCATTCCAGGCATCCCAGGCATCCCACCACCCATCCCCATCCCCATACCTCCCATGCCGGGGCCACCCATCCCCATCCCAGGCTGAGAACCCGCAGCTACGCCCGGGGCAATCGACGACGCAGGAGACATCTGCCTCGCCACCGCCTGCTGCTGCTGCTGCTGCTGTTGCGCGGCACGGATCTGCGCCTGCCTCGCGCGGTCGCGACTCGACGCGGCGAGCTGCGCGTCCGCCGTGTTCGGTATCAGCCCCGCTGCGCCGGCGCTGGGCGGGCGCATCTGCGCTTGGGCCTCAATGTGCTGCGGCGACACCGGGTGCGGGGTGTTGGTGTTTGTACGCGGGTTCGAGTTCGGGTTTTGGGTTTGTAGTGGGGTCGGGGTGCGCAGCGGGCTGGGGTGTGACATGGACATGGACACGGATGTCCCGTTTGGGATGGAGAGCGGGTGGTTCGGTGGTGGTGGTGGCGGGGGAGGCATTGAGCCTGTTGGTGGTAGGAGAGTTGGTTTAGTGCCGTCGCCTGTGTTTCGTCGTTTTAGCGCCGTGTCGGTTGCTAAGAGCTCTTCTGAGGCCCCGCGTTTTAGTGTGCTGGGTACGGCGGCGGCTGCGGCTGCTTGGTGCCGGCGTGCGATTTCTTTGGAAAAGATGGAGGGAAGCTCAGTGTAGAGCTGTTGGATGCGCTCCATGTTGCCAAAGTCGAGCGAGGGCGGGGCGTCCATCGTCGGTAGCGGGACGCTGTTGTGGTTCTGTATTGGCCCCAGGGGTTAGTTTGAGTTTGTAAAGACGAGAAATAGACTTACGCCTGCACGGCTGTGATCTGCTGCGGCTGCGAGCCAGGTGAGGTTGGATTGTAGACGGACGGAGTATCTGCGAGCATTTGTAGACCATGACACGGCGTGCAAGTTACAACTCACTGTGAAAAGAGCGGTTCGCTGAGGGAAATGCCCCTGCTCTGAAACTCCATGCAGACTCTGCAACAAAAAAATCAATTGAGGTTCACAATGAGAGCAGAGGACGCACTTTAGCAGCTCCAAGTTGAGGTCGAGTATGGAGACGACCTTGGGGTCGCTCGAGAGGCTGGGGACCGACCAGGGCGTTCGCGGGGACTCGATCGAGGGCGTTGATTCAAGTTTTGGGGGCTCGTGTTTGGGCTCGTCGAGCTTGGGCTGCTGCTTCTTTGGCGGGGGCTCTGGCTCGTCATCGTGGTCGGGGGGCGGGGGCGAGAGGTCGCTGAGCGGGGTGGAGAGGCGGGATGGGACAAGACGCGGGGGGTCTTCGTCGTCGTCGTCCTTGCGGGGGGAGTCAGCGAGGGAGCCGGTCTCGGGGGCGGGGGAGAGGGAGGAGCTCCTGTCGCGCGATGGCGAGGGGCGGGCGGGCGGAGGACTGGGCGGGACGGTCGTTGTGGCGCTGGATGGAAACGTCGTTGTGGCGCTGTGCTCGTCGTTGAACGAGTCGAATTGTTTTTCCCAGTCGCCGTGGATCATATTGCAGTCCAAGTCCAGCCCTCCCATCTCCAGTCACACGCTCGGCGGAGTCTCAATCTCCCACTTCTGCGCCTCTCCTCGACGGCCACAGCAACATTTCATTCCCATGCACATCCTCTTAACCCCCCACCCAACGCCCAGCCTCGTTGTTTTCTTCCAGAAAAAACATAGCGAGGCCGCTGGAGACTGACCGCGATGCTCGAGTGGTCATGTGACCAAACGCGAAACAAATCGTACGACTTGGCGGACACTCGTCTCTTTCTACGTTGCTCCATGGCGCCCAAAAAGACACCCGTCTCTTCTCCAGCAGCCTCTAAGATGACCTGGCTGACCCGTCTCGCGCTCTTCTTCGTCTTCATCGCGACCTGCGTCTGGATAGACGGCCTTCGCGTGAGCCCAACTTTTTTTTTTATCTTCTCTCCCTCACCTTCCCCTCCTAGTCCAACTTTTACATCCTCGACCCCGAAACAATCCACCAAGTCGCCAAATCCGCCATCGCCGCTTCCCCAGGGGACACGCGCGGGATGATCACGCACATCCTCGCAAACCTCACCGCGACCTACCCCTCCACACAGCTCCGGCTCAACCCCGACTCCTCAGAATGGGTATTCAACAACGCCGGCGGCGCGATGGGCGCAATGTACATCATCCACGCTAGCATCACGGAGTACCTCATCGTCTTCGGCACCCCACTCGGGACTGAAGGCCACACGGGCTTACACACCGCCGACGATTACTTCAATATCCTCGTCGGTGAGCAATGGGCCTTCGCTCCCGGCGCACTCGAGATGGAGCGCTACACGCCCGGCACCGTACATTTCCTCCCGCGCTTCACTGCCAAGCAGTATAAGATGCACGAAGGGTGCTTCGCCCTCGAGTACGCCAGAGGTAAGTCAATCTCATCTCCTCTCCCCTTCCCTTCTCTTCCCCTCGTACACACCGACGCTTACCTCGTCCCTGGAAGGCTGGATACCGCTGATGCTGCCTTTTGGACTCATGGATACGTTGACATCCACACTTGACGTCCCGACGTTTTATCATACCGCCCGTATCACCGCTAGGGAAATGATCAAGAATCTGCTCATCGGGAAGATATAATCCTTTTTGGCTATATGTATCTAGATATCTATACCCGTGTGCTGCCGATAGGAATCACAAGTTCTTTTTTGCAAAATCCTCGGCTCAAGAATATATGAATTTGACCTCGGCGCCAAATTGTTCTTATTTTGGTAAAATGGTCAGTCCAAGCAAACTTCCATCACATCACAAACACCCGACCTGGCACAACCACACCAAATCTTCGAAGCAAGAACAACTCCTGTACCGAGTATCTCCAAAACCAAAGGAATCTGGCCACTTCAACTTTACATTCTAGACCATCTTAGACCATTGGTAAATGTGTCAGCTGACATAAGCGTGTCATGTCCCCTTCCCTTAAGAAAAGGCAATTAATTGCTCTTGTTCAAATGGACATTGTAAGTATTTCATACATAAGCTTTAATCTCTGCAAAGAAGAAGAAGGAACAGTGCTCCAAAGTACAGAAAAAAAAAGCAGATCTTTCTCTGTATCGAGAACGCAACCACTGACCACTAATTAGCATGAAGCTATCAAAATCTACAGCTGGAGTGATAATCCAAGGCCATGCAGGTACACTTCTACATAGGAAGAAAACAGGGTACCTATTTGAAAGAAAGTGATGATACAGGTTCCAAGGCGACATAGCAAACAATTGGATGCTTGATAATTTCCTCTTCCTGTGAATTGATTAGTTAAAACGTCGATTAGTTAAAATGTCGATTAGTTAAAATGTCGAAGGTAGTGATGTCTGACTTTGGTTATGTGTCTCAGTTAGTTCCGTATGTTTTTCCCTCTTTTGTAAAATGTATTTCATATATGATGACATTCGAAAGTTGTTGAATGTCTCAATTTTGTTCTATTTCACTTATTTTTGAAAATAGTATACATTGATTTCTGAATAAATATCAGGCCACCAGGGGAGGTTCAAAATATCCTTTTGATCTTGAACTTCAGGTGTGCACTTTTCCATTTACCTCTACTTAGCCATGAAACTAATGAGATATCCTTTTGATCTCAAACCTCAATATTAAATGTTACATTTACTATTTCACAGTGTTATAGTACATCATGTTGTGACATGAAACAGTGTCAAGTAGGCTCCAGACAAGCTCAAGATACATTATGTCTAGAAAGTAATCATAATTCTTAAGGGTTCAGTGATTTTAACTACACATGTTAGGCCAAGGCAACTTCTTCTGTATCACACTTCAGAAACCTTTGAAGCATTACTATAGTGATGTGAATTGGTAGTTTTAGTTACACAAAGTGTCAGGATGTTGACAATGAAGTAAGAATAAATATCTCAGAGGCGACCACAGGATATGGTAAGCGACTATATTAGATATCTAACCTGTTGACAATGAAGTAAGAATAAATATCTAAATAAGTATGCGCGTTAGAATATGAAACATAAGTAATAATGTAAGTATACACACCTCAGAGGCGACCACAGGATATGGTAAGCGACTGAGGTGTGTCGAGGTGAAAATTGTATAGATTAGTAAGTAAAAAGAATAAATAAGGAAATGTGATCGGGCTCTGTGACAGGGATACCGAATCCTATCTCAACACAGGAAATTTCTTATTCCATTTCTTCTCCAGCCATCCTCATTACAGTTTTTCTTCATAGTTCTGCTCTAGCCCTATTCATTGGTCCCAGTTTTAGCCTTCAGACTGCACTGGTTCTTAGTTTGGCTCTCTGGCACTGGCACTTGCTACTTCTATCTCAGTCCTTCTCTACACTTCACTCCTTCTCTAGTCACCCTTGATGTTTCTGTCAGGTTCCGCTGACCCGGGGGCCTTTCTTAGCAAGCAACGACCTTACGAGGTGCAAGCAAGTGCCAAACTACATGGACGCGGCGTCGAGGGCTCTGGAGCAAGTTCCGGGGGCGTGAGACGATGGGGGAGTGGAGCCTCGGGGACGGGCCTACTCGGGGATTACTTAGTGGGAGAAGTGGTCGAGTCGACGGGGGGATGCCCAGAGACGAGACAAAGGCAAACTTAGAGGAGCGGGGCGTGTGCCAGTCGATGAGGTGCGTGCCGGAGAAGTGATTAAGGCAAGCACGGAAGAGACGGAAACAAGCATGGGAAATCGAACAGAGAGTTAAGTCAAAACACAGATAGTTATTGGTAATATTGAGACTAAGGTACATGGGGGCTACCTAGGGGCCTTATATACTACTACGGGGGAGGGCTCTGTCTAGGAAGGGTTCCGGGGTTGTATGGGCGGT
>JAGGAT010000127.1:0-70568 GCA_017657195.1 Termitomyces sp. T70a | reverse complement strand
AGAGGCTTTGGGAACCTCTACATGATCCCTCCAGAATGCAAGAACTCTCCGGTTGAGAATCTCATCTGGACCTGTTTTGCGATCTGTATCTGAGGTATCAGGTGCTTCCTCAGGGACCGTCTCTATGTAGGCTGAGAACGTCATTCTCCTCCCTAAACCTGATGATGGGCCAGCTTGCGATAGAACTGGCTCTTCTATATAGGGTTTCCTATAGGCACTCTGCGTACCTGTTGAGGTGTGTTGAGGTCGCACAGTTCCAACAACAGAGCTCTCTCGTAGCTCGGTCTGGCTCACCACGCGATGCACACTGGAAGAGACTGCTCTAGTCTCTCCACCTTGTACAAACTGTCGACCATCATCTGATGGTCGAATGGGCATAGCGGAGAAAAGGCGTCCTGGCATTACTCCACCTCCTACACCCATGGCACGACATGATGTGGCATCACTTTCTAATCTCCATGGAGCACTCTGGGGTGCTCTGCTGGCCGAGTTCCTGGGATCATGCCCAGAAACTCCTCTCTCCATAGACATCAATATGCCCACACACTACTATAATAGAGCAAAACCATTTTAGTGCAATCACTGATGGTAAAGTTAGAACTTCTTTTGAGGAAGTTCAGTCGCTTGCCATAGCAAAGATAGTCAGCATAGAGTGACTTAAAAAAATGTAACGCAGTTACTGAGCCTTTCACACACGAGACTGTAAGTCAGAACCTATCAATTGATTCTGGCTACAGTTGTGCGAAAAGACTACTTGAGGTTATATAAGTAACCTCATGACTTATATATACTACTGGATCCAGAACCTTTTTGTGCTAGAAAAAGTGATATAGAAATGTGTTATACCATTTCTTTGGCACCTTTCTGCATAGGAAAAAGGCATTTCTCATTGTCTCAAACCTTTTTTCTAGGGAAAAAGTTGCCAAAGAAATGGTATAACACATTTCTTTGTCACTTTTTCTGTCAGAAAAAGTTTCTGGCACCAGTAGTGATAGTAATTACATAATAACTAAGTAAAATAATAACTATAAAGTAATAATACTTTATACCAGTGCTGTAACGAGCACGATCCGTTACAAAATTTCTACCATATAATTTATTCCTTGTTTTTTTATTAACAGTCTTAAATACTGCCAAACTTATTACTGCTTAGTGAATTAGATAATAATCAGCAGTAACTTTATATTTTCACATATAATATATATTTTATTTTTCATCGTTCCTCATTTTATACTATCAAAAATATCTGAAAAATTTCTGCCATGTGATTTGTTGCTTGTTTTTTATTAATGGTATTTGAGTATCACCAAATTTATTACTGCGAATAATGTTCAAAAGTAGATCAGTACTGTTACAATTACAGATATTAACCCAAAATATGCATTGGACATGCTAAGTTATAAAAAATCCAGATAGGATCCCAGAGAACATATCAAGAGGCATTGAGAATGTGGCAAGTAAATTATAGTAAGCCTAATATGCAGCAAGAGTGTGCAGCAAACAAATAAATATGCTAAAATAATAAAGAGCTGCTGATACAAGTTATCAGTAGGATAATAGGTGCTTTAATATGTTTAAATAATTTAAAAGGGTTGCTTAGTAAAATTCAAGCATGGATGCCTTGCTATAAATGCAAAAGCATGTATAATACTAAGAGTGCAAACAATGGCAACATAACACAAAGTTCAAGAAAAATGGCAAAAACATGCAACAAGGAAAATGAAGTTTTAAAGATGTGCAGTAAAGACACATAGCAAAACCAATGTTGGTGATCTTATAATTAATATGCACCAAAAGAAATCTGAAGTGTGAGGTAATCAAAAAGGACTTAATTTGATGCTACTACTAATAAAAAATAACTATTTATAGTGGCTCAAAAAACTGTCCCAATATTCTATATTTTTTGAAAGATGACATTGGCATGAAAGATTGGAAGTATTTAAAATTCTGATTAAATCATGTAACATACTATGGCAGCATGGCTACAAATTTCATTTTAGTTTATGTAATTTAAATTAGAAATAATGGAGAATTGGCCATTTTAAATTATTCATTTATTGGGACAGTTTTTTAAACATCTCTAATTTTAGTATTTAGTACTTTGTATGTTCTCCATTTGCCTTAATAACTGCTTGAATCCTTCTAGGCATGCTTTCCATCAGTCTTTGGCATACCTCTGCTGATATGCCATCCCACTTTTTTGCAACCCTCTCTTACAATCCATGCATACCATAAGAAGGTGTTTCATACTGCCTAAGCTGCTCCTTAAAGTACTTTTAGGAGTGTTCAATAAGGTTAAAATCAGGGGATTGGGCTGGCCACCAGAAGACATCAAAGTTGTTGTTTTCAAACTACTTGTTAGCCCTCTTGAAATTGTGTTTGGGATCATTGTCCTGTTGAAAGTAGTAGGCACCATCTTCTATCTTCAACTTCTTAAAGCTCTCTTTTGCTCCATCATTCAAAATTTCACAGCACTGTTCTGCATTCATGATCCTCACTATCTCTACTAGCTTTCTTACTCCATTCCAACCTATATAGCCTCATATTATGAGATTATTCCCTCCTCCATGTTTCACAGTAGGTGTAATGGTTCAATTTGAAATGCTTTTTTTTGTAGCTTTTACACATACTACTTTCTATCTGATTCAATCCTGTTAATCTTTGTCTCATCTGTCCACAACACTCTTTTCTAGTTTTTCACAGTTCAGTTCTGATGCTCTTGAGCTCATTTAAGTCATAGTTGCTGATGTCTAGCTTTTGTAAGGGTGATATTAGTGCCTAGACTCATACTACATAAATGCTACTTACTAACTAACCCAATAAGCAAACCACAGGGGCCAAGCAAGCTGATGAAGCAGGCAAAAGAGCAAGCAGCAGGCAAGAAGAGCATGAGAGCAGAGGTAGCTTGTAAGATGAGCTTACAGGAGTGGATTTTGAGTAAGCCTGTTGAATACTGCTATTGTTAGGTCTGAGAATATTCTATCTTCAAGACCTCTTATATACTACAAGCCTACTTAAGGGTAGGCTACTCACTTGGACCATTTAACTAACAACTACTGACTAAACAGCAGGTGGTATATAAAAGTGTGTAACAAATATGACAAACAATAATGTGAAGCTAAATAATGTCTGGACCTATAACTCATCAGGGCTGACTACAACTGACAGAAGAATATTGGGGAAGTCTGGCAGCATAGTGCTGATGCTAAGCCGGAAATAGAACTGCAAGTCTGGAAAACTGGAGCTTGCTTTGACAGCTTTGAGCATAAAAACTTTCCTCTTTGTAACAAACTGATACCCCTCCTTCTTCAGCACATTCCAAACAGTTTGAGAAGAGACAGTGTTGGAAATAATGTTGTTGATAAAATTGGTGGCCTGAACAGCTATATCAAGTTTTCCACTTGAGATTTGTCAAATAATAGCCTGTTTATCATGTAGAGTAAGCTTAGCTGGGCAGCTTTTAGGATGGTTTTCCTTGTTTACCTCCAACTTTCTATCAATTCTTTCAATAGTAGACTTTCTTAGACTAGTTTTAGCCCTAATTTAATACAGAAAATACTCTTGAGCAAGGAGAGAAGCAACAATAGAGCATTGTGCAGGAGAAGTAGCTTTTATAATGATAGTTGAAGGTCAAGATATGGTTCAACCAACTTGAACTACTCTCAAATATAACCAAACATGGTTACATGACTCTGTTGATATTCCCACATGCAACTTACTCTTTATTTCTGACTAAAATAGAGATAAACTTGTGAAGTTAAAGATGCTCAAAAAATTGTCTCAATAAGTGAATATTTGAAAATAGCTATTACCTCATTAGTTTTGATTTAAATTACATAAACTAAAATGCAATTTGTAGCCATGATACCATAGTATTTTACATGATTTAACCAGAATTTTAAATATTTCCAACCCTTCCAATGTCATCTTTCAAAAGATATAAAATATTGGAACATTTTTTTGAACTATTGTATTTGCTGTATCAGTAGCCATTTGTTTTGGGTTCCTCTTTTTCAGAAGTGAGTTGAAGTGAGGTCTTTTGTTCTTTGCTTCCTGAATGCTTTTTGAAGTTTTTTCAGCTCTTTCCTGGCTTTTTTGCAATTCTTTCAGAATGACTATTTGCTAGCCTTCTTCAATGTGGTACTATCCTAAGTGATAAGTTCTTCAGTTTGCATCTCAGTATTGTGTCCTTCAGGTTCCATAGTGCTTGTTTCTATTTGCAGTTGCTCCTGCATTGTGATTATTAGTATTGGGAAGAGTGGGATGTTGAGTGACATTATTTTGGGAGCATTTTCCTCTAATGGGATTTTTTCATAATGGACAATGTCAGGGAAAATAATAGAAGAGATACTGATAGGGCATGCATGATCTTTATGAGGAGTTTGGCTGTTATGTCAGCATACGATTTGTTTTCCATCGTTGGGCTGCTCATGGCATTTTCTGATATTATCTGTTTTTCTTCAAAGTTTCCTTACTTATTTGTCTTCAATTTTGGCTCTCTTCCTTTTTTTGGAGGGAAGACTTTCTTCCAAGTTACCTCCTTTGTGTTAAATTTGTATCACAGCTACACTTACTATGATGCCCTTTCTGCACTTATTGTTTGAGTATTTTGTTTCATCATTTAAAGCTTTGTGTACTTTATAATTCTCTTTGAATGGACTTTTTCCTCTTGGGGGAGTAGTTTTATTTTAACTTGCTTGCCACTTTTGTAGTGTCTACCCTTTTTGGGTACCTTGAGTTTTCTCTTTGCATGAGCAGAAGTTACTTTTAGCAGTGAATGTGTCCAAAGACATATGCCCTTATTTCTGATAATAGTGGTGATACAGGTGCAAATTGCTCCTCTCATGTTAATAAAATTTTATCTCGAAATAATTGTGTATATTAAGTTAGCATATTTTCTACTTATAAATCTTATTTGATTACAAATGATAAAAATTAATTAAAAAATCATATTAATGTTATAATGTTAAGAATTTAGTGCTATGTATAGATAGGTAAAAAGGCATTAAATAACACATGAAAAAATGGATAGAAAAAATTAAAAATAAACAAAGAAATAAAAATTAAAAAAGAGATAGAAAATAACAGGAATAAATAAGAAAATAAAAAGAACGTGCTAAAGAAAATAACTAAAGAAATGAATGCTGTATAGTATACTAGCAAATGCTATGAAAAATGTATGCTGTGAATATATAAAATATAATCAATATAAGAACAAAAAGTTTAAGAGAAAAGGCCTGAAATTACTTGTAGATTTTAGAATATGCATGAACTAATATGTACAATATACATACAATAATTATTTATATCTCAATCACTTGGATTTTATATAATTTTTAGAACTTGCAAATTTTATCTCAGCAAAGATACCAATTTGGATTTTAAAATCTAATCTATATATAATGTGAGGACCCCTGGGAATTTAGAGTGCTGATGTAAAATTTGTCAGCACTGACCAAGGGTAGCAGCATACAGTTGGCTTATTATTTTTATATTTAGAATTGTCAAAAATATATACATATATATGATTTACTTCAATATATTTATAATTTTCATTGTTTCAACCTTTGTGGAAGGTGTATGATGTAAAAAAGGCCAAATCTCTCTATATAATGGGACGACTCCTGGGAATTTTTTGTGATGACCAATGCTGACAAATTTATTGCCTTTTATGGTTAAAATTTGACTTTTTTCAGCAGTTTCAACAGTAGATACAGATTTTCTTTCATGGAACACTTTTATTAGGTATATCACATTGTTTGGTAAAGTGTCCTAGGTATCAGAGGGTCTGAAGGTGTGGAAAAAGCCAAATGTTTTGAGTCTTGACCTAATATAGCAAAGTTTTCCACACTCTGAATTTGCTTATTAGCCAAACTTTGACAGCCATAGAGTGCAGCTCAAAGACAATATTGAAGCTAAATTGAGGCTTTGAGTTGTGAAAACTGGGATTAAGCACTGCGTTTGCGAAAACCGAGGCCTTGACTGAACGCAGTGAGGTTGAGGCTGGGATTAAGCACTGCGTTTGCGAAAACCGAGGCCTTGACTGAACGCAGTGAGGTTGAGGCTGGGATTAAGCACTGCGTTTGCGAAAACCGAGGCCTTGACTGAACGCAGTGAGGTTGAGGCTGGGATTAAGCACTGCGTTTGCGAAAACCGAGGCCTTGACTGAACGCAGTGAGGTTGAGGCTGGGATTAAGCACTGCGTTTGCGAAAACCGAGGCCTTGACTGAACGCAGTGAGGTTGAGGCTGGGATTAAGCACTGCGTTTGCGAAAACCGAGGCCTTGACTGAACGCAGTGAGGTTGAGGCTGGGATTAAGCACTGCGTTTGCGAAAACCAAGGCCTTGACTGAACACAGTTACCTATACATACTTGGAGCTCTAACCAAACAAAGTGAGGTTTGGGTGGAGGCTGAGTTGGGGGGGGGTTTGGGGGTGAAGCCCCCAACAAGCTATGAAATTTGTGCCGAAGGCACAAATCATAGCTCGTTATATATTATGTTAGAACCTAATTATTACATTAATAGATTTATAAGTATTTGATTGTTTGTTATAAAACTTTTTCTTCTTCTTTCACATTGCTCTTCCCTTTTAGATTCCACTATTCTCCCTTTTTTTTGGTTATGCTTCTTCTTTTTACCCCTCTTTATTAGCTTCCTATTACTATTACTATTAAGGGACACATTCTTTTATAGGTGAAAAACCCAATTTTGCTAAGTGCCTTCAAAGGTTGCCCTTGCATTAACCTCAGTTCAATGTATCATTGATTTAGACTGTATATGATAGATCAGTAAACTATACAAGTAAACTGATGCATGAACAAAATCACCAAAGTGAAACCTCAAGCCTTTCTATTCTTAACACAGCATTTGCCATGTGCTGGCATTGAGCTACAAATGGCCTGTAGTCCTACACATATTGAATGAAATGGTGCTCCTGTTCATTGATGCTTGCCATGCAGAGACCTCCAAAAATGCTCCTTACTCCTAGAACCTGAATTTATGTAAATACCCAAAGGCCATCATTTCTAGATAGCTGCTCTAGATAGCTGCTATATGTGTTGCAGCTATACTGGCACCAGAAGCTACAACAAAGGCCACTAGCTTGTTTCTTTTATTTATGTGTGGATTTTCAGGCTGTAGGTTTGAGTATGGTTGAGAAGATAAGATTAGACATGTGACAATCTGTGACAACAAGATTGTTCTCACGGATCACGTATTGAATTGATTTTTCCTTGATTTCTACTGATTTCGGTTTCAGAAAACATGGTCTTAGTCAATTATGCGTTGAACTGAGGATACACACAGGTAGGATCTTAACCCTTCCTCAATTCTGTTCCCCCTTTCTGATCAGGCAAAGTGTCGCCGAAGCGGGAGTACCGAACAGTGACACGAGACGAGATGAAACATATGTATCATCGCCTACTAGGCTCTACTAGGCAGTGGATGATCAACAACGAAAATATCAAAAAAAAAACTTTTCATCTTCAGAATACTCCACATATCTGATGTCCTCGGTATTGTAAACTCGCTTTTGCATCAGATATGATATGTATACTGAAAAGTCCTAGCTCCCTTGATTTGGTGAAATCTCACGCACCACCATCATGTCTCTCAACCTCACAGACCCATACCAACAACTGAACCCATTGACACCAATGGCATTCTTATACCCGGTGGTTGCGTATCAAGCAACCATTGCCGCGTATGTGATGGTGGGATCCGTCGCTGTGAGTTTCCCTCCAACACAATGGTATCATTCATCTAGTCCACGTCCTTACATACGTGTAGGCATTAATCTGGGATATTCTTATCCATGTTGACAGTGATTTCAAATTGTTATTCAGATTGAAGATTGCTACTCCGACTGTGGTATATTTCATTTCGAGGTGAGCCTCTCTTGCCTTGACCAAATTTTTCTCTTAGTTTTTCTTCACAGAATCAGTGTTCTGGTTTACGTTCTATCAAACGTCATCTTTTCAAGTCAGTTATATTCGCTTATCCTGTTCAAGATATTTACAGTGGTTCAGCTGCGGAGCTACCAAACTGCCAAGTGCTAGAAAGGACTATCTGCATCTTCTATCACATCACATTCTCGTCAACAGCCTTCCTCTTCTTCCTTCGCGTGTGCGCAATCTACGATCGAAATAGATATATTGTGGCTTTCTTCACAGTTCTGTGGTTAGCAGTTCTCGTCAGCTCCCTAACTGTTGTTACTGTTGCCAGCGCAATACACCTCGGCCCCACCAATTACTGTGTGAACTCAGAACTCAAATCGTACGCAAGTGCCGCCCCAATCGCCTTCGCTATCAACGATACATTTGTATTCTTAGCTATATCGTGGCGGCTTTTGTCCCGAAGTAATCTTAGTCGCGGAAGGAGATCAACTTTCAAATCCACGGTGCTTGGCGAATATCTTCCTGCTTTTTCGAGGGCCTTGCTTCAGGATGGACAAGTTTACTATCTGTGAGCCTGCTTTTAGACTTGTATTCCCCGTGCTCCTGAATTTGCTGATACACAGGTCAGGGTATCTGTGACCAGCAATATAGTGGCCATAATCATCGCCTGGGTGGGACCGCTTTCCTATCGTCTCATGTTCGCGATTTTGAACGTCACGCTAACTAACATGATGGCGTGCCAAGTTTTCCGTCACACCAAGTTTGGTCACCTCGGAGAGCACAGGTATTCCACGCGATGGATAGAATCTCAGCTTGGGCACCTGGACCTCGAACTTGGAAAAGAGCGTGTGAACTCTCCATTGCACTTTTTGTCTTTCCGAACGACACAAAACGAGACTGATACTTCGGATGTGGATTCGCGCGGGTGTCCTTTACGTGAAGACAATACCGTGATAGCAGGGGAAGATAAAAAGGGGGCTGATAGCGCTCCAACAGAGAAGCCGGAGCCTTGAGGAAAGTTCCTCTTTTTCTGCTCGCTTTCAATTTGTGTACATCAGATACTTGACTGGAATCTGTTCTTTCCGCCCACAAGCCACAATACGTGGCTAAGAGGCGTGGGTAAAGTAGGTAGTTACTCTTACTGTATGATAAATCGATTATGGCATGTGTGTTTGCATCGACTCCGTGAGATAGTTTTCCAATACTTGATACATCTTTTTTATCATCAAGGGTAGGACAGGTCAGCCAAGATGGACAGAGCCCTGACATTGATGCTAACCATAAGTCCTTTGGGGGATTAAAAGGATTGCTATCATTGGCTAATCGTGATGTACCAACAATTTTCTCAATGTTGAGACAGCTGTCAGTAGGCACAAGAATCATAGGATAACAAGACCAAGCATGTGAAAGCTTTCATCCTACAAATGATTCCAGTTTGAATCGCTAGCCAAGCCCGATCAGTCCCGACGCAGACAGCCCACTAGAGTCAGTGCTCGAGCTACGCTTGCGTATGTGAGTCAAACCCCGGAAGCCAATACTGAAGCTGTGGCTGTGTCCGATAAGTGATAAGGCGAGATTAGAGAATTGATAAGCCCGAGTTCTCGGTAGAGTGTTTGGGGACACGTTCTGAGAACCTGAAGGAATGCTGCCGTATGAAAGAAGGGGAGCGATAACAAATGCGTGGCATCCCTTGGACATCCCGTCCACTTCCCGTCCGACGCACACATGGCGATCGAAAGCACGTGACTTTTTTAATTCCAGATAATCACATGCGATGAAGTCACAGAAGCGCGGCTTATAATGCGAAGGACGTCAAGGCGTGGCGCTCCGCCTTTCTTCCTTCCACCACCATGTCCACCACTACCACGACCACCACACAAACCAAACCATCCGCTGAGCTCACCATTCTAGGCCGCCTAGGAAGCATTCCTCTAGTCACCTTTTCCCTCCAGTCCATTGACGGCGCCTTGTCCAATAACGCGTACACGCGTGGCTCGTATTCTGCCGCTAAGGAGCTTTCCAAATCAGCGATTAAGCATACGGAGCCTCTGCAGACCCGTTTGGCTCCCATAATCTCCCAAGCGGACGGTTTTGCGAACAAGGCCTACGACGCGGTCGAGTCGCGTTACCCGTACCCCTTCAAGGCGAAGCCAGAGGAAGTCGCCTCCGCGATCCAGGAGAAAAGGCAGCATGCTTCAGACTTCTTCAATGGCACCTATAATGACGTGAACAAAAAAATTGACGCGAATATCAGGGCTCCGGCAATCAACGCCGCGACGGGTATTGATAAGGTGCGTTATAGGTAGTTCGAATCGGGCGCAGTCATACTGAGTTAGATTTAGTGTTTCTCGCCGTTGGTTGATTACTACGAGGTCGCAGTCAAACGCACAAACAACTCTGAAGCCGGCCCTTCCACTCCGACAGACGCCAAGTATCAGTATCAGCGTGCTCTTGCTCTTTCAAAAACTCTCAAGGATAACATTTATGTTTATTCGAACGAACAACTCAAGCACCTTCAAGCTCAAAATGTCCTTGTGTAAGACATTCTCTTCTCTGCCTGATACTCTGTAAATGACATTTGTCTTATCAGCCAACGCGCCACAGAGACCGCTCAAGCCATCAACAACCTTGCCACCACTTCTTACACATCGGCATCGCATCAGATCCACAACCTCTCCGATTCCATGGTTCTCGAGCTTCAGAAACTTCAAAATTCAACGGCCTCTTTCTCTACGTCTATTCTTGACTCCGCTGCACAACTCCAAAATCAGATACCCCCACAGATTCAACAGACATACACCGAAGTAACGAACAACCTTTCAGAGGCTATCTCCGAGCTGCGAAAGATTATCTCGAAGGAGAACATTACGATTCAGGAGAAGGTCAGCCTTGTCGGACATGAGGTGCAGAATCGTGTCAGTCCTATCTTAGAAACGATTAAGAAGGGTGTTTCGGAGTTGTTATCGCGCGGAAGGGAGGCGTCCTCTCAATCTCCTAGTCGTCCCAACGGTGCATAATAAGTTTCCTTTTGGCTTTACTTTTTCCGTTTCTCCTTTTTAGAAGATTCATCGCATCACTCCACTGTTGTACAAAGAGCGATGTACGTAGACCTTATGTTATCCTTCTCATAGATATGCCTCTCGGCGACACCTTGTACACTCAGTTGTAGTTCTGTCATATTCATAGTAGATGATGCAAGTTGTTTTTTGCATTAGCAGCTCTGCCATTCGTGTGCATGCAAAGCTATGGATGGGCTCCACTCTGAAGCGGTAACGATCCAGCCTCGTTTGTATCCTGACACACGCGTAGTTGCAGAGGCCTTGGTTCTAAATGACTACCACTCCCAGAGGCAACTCTTATGCCAGTTTCACATCGCCCTTGCCCAGCATGACGACTTCTCCTGCTAATGTGATTCTATTCCTCTGTGAATCCCAGGAGATGGTCAAATCACCACCTCGAGCGCTGACTTGCTTTGCCTTTATTTCCCGAGTCGGATCGATACTCAGTCGCCTGTACCAGTATGGCCCCATCAGACAGTGAGCGGATCCGCATACATGATCTTCGTCACCCGGGATAAAGCCAGGGGCGAACATGCGGGATATAAATCGTTCTTCGGTATTGGAGCTGACGGTCGTGTATATGTTGACGTGAAATCCAGCCTGGCGCTAGGAAGTAAGTAGCATAAGTCTTCATTGTCCAAACATCATTCAACAAAAAGCAACGAACAAGGACGGTGGGGTTAACGGGTAGATTCTTGATATCCTCCTTTTCATCCAAAACGAAGACGCCATCTGACCGTGATGAGAAACAATATTCAAGGATATTCGAGCTTGAAAGAAGTACACTCACAATGCTCAAAGCCTTCGCCACCAGTAGCGATAAGTTCAATTTTGAGCTCTCTCCCCGAAGCCTCATTAAGTATCTTTGATATGCGCATAAATTCTTGCGAAGAGACGCGCTGCGTTTCTGCAGCCGGCATCTCAATCTGAACAAGTCCTCCTGGGCGCCTGATAGCCGTGAAAACTCCGCGAGTCAAAGTATGAAACTCTATGACCTCCGTATCCTGCGCCACATCGGCGCGCTCGAAAATCGCTTTCGCAGCAGCGAGAGTACCATGTCCGCACAGCGGCACCTCGCTCCGGCTCGCCGTGTACCACCGCACGGAGAATGCCACGCACTGCGATGGGCGAGCGGGAGACCGGGGAAGCGGCTGATCCGAGACGAAAGCGGTGATGGGCTGATTTAAGTTTTGTGCGATGTCTTCGAAGGTCTTTTCTGGCTGATCAAGGTCTGTGAAGACGACAGCGGCGGGGTTACCGCCAGCAGGGTTGCTGGAAAAGGCGGTAAGTAGGACGAACTGGGCGCTCATGGGAGTTTGATGTCAGGATGAATGTGACTCCTTTTCCAGACCGGCGCTGATATGTGGAGTCCGCGCCAGACGGCGATGAAAGATTGGACATGAGGGTTTCCAAGTACAAGCTCAGTGAAGGTTTATATGTGTTTCAGAGGTAGGAGTGTGCTGCTTTGATTGGAACAATTCTGAAAAATCTACCCGTCACAGACAGGAACAAAGACGATCCCCAAGGAGGCCTAAGGGACGTAAAAATTGCATTGACTTTGACTGCGATCAAAATATCACGTAACTGTAACTGAAGGTATAGCATTGAACATGTCAAGGAAACAACTACTCTGATTATAGGTGAACTGCCTCTGAGCCTAACCCTCCAGTACGTTCGTTATAAATTGATCAAAGAAGAATAGATGTACATCCACACATATAAAGGACCAACCGGGCGAAGAGAAATATGACGGGTATATACTTTCGTGTCCGCAAATCATCGACAAGGAAGCCGAGTCCATGACTTTCGTCCAAGCGAAAGCCCAAAGTATATGTAGATCGGGAATCCCCGAAAAAGGCTCACGACGAGCCTGTCAAGTCCTTCAATTGTTTCGTCAGTCCTGCCAGCATAGCCACGACGGATACCAAGAAGAACCAGTTCCCCCACCATTTAGACTTCGGCGTGGCCGAAGGAGCGCCCGTGGGACGTGCGGGCAGGCTGGGGAACAGTTTATATGCCATTTTCAGCTTGGATTCCTACGGAAAGAAAGAGAGGGGAAGACAGAAAAGGTCAGACTGTGTCATTGTTAGGAAAGCAAAAAATTCACGTTGTAGGGAGGAAAGCGGAACCCAAGGATTTTATCAACCCTGTGAATTCTAGAATGAGGCAGAGAAAAAGGACAAAGGTACATGAGACGAACCAGCCGGGCGAATCAAGCGAAGCTCGAAGATGTGTGAATGTATCAAAGCCGAATTTGCCTGTATGGGCTCCATCTAAGATGGGGTTGTCAGACAAAGTTATACCGTTAGACGAATACAAAAGGACCATACATCCGCTAGGCCCGACACCCCCGAAAGGTAAGCCCTCCGCTGTACGTCGTAGATTTGAGTGAAAGGAAAGCAAGGACATGATAAAATGAAGCTGACCACCAGGGTGAATGACGGTCTCATTCGCGACTGCAGCCCCACTGAGGGTGTTATTGAAGACTATTCCCTGATCAGATGACCACCAACCTAGGATTCCATAATATTACTCACCCTTCGCCTTGACTGCCGCATCATTCGAGAACACATACAAGGCCAGAGGATGGTCGCTGATATGCTGAGTTCGAACCGTTCACCTAACAATCCATGAAAAAAGTCCTCACCGGGCATTAACGAAGGCAATCGCCTCGTCTATGTCTTCTACTGGCACGATGGGTAATACAGGACCAAAAATTTCTCTGAGAGCAGATCATCAGAGCACGACCGAGGGAGAGGAGAGGAGCATCATACTCGCTCATCAATGAATCATCCGCCTTGACATCCCTCACAACGGTGGGCGCGATGAACTTGGTTGTCTCGTCCGCTTCGCCGCCAAACACCACTGCCCCTTTAGTGTTGTCGAGGAGAGCCTTGATACGCTTCCATGCTTGGAGAGTGATGATCCTTGAAAAGGTATCAGATTGAGACGGTTGAGCTGACTCTGGGTAGAACGATTTGTGCCTGAAGTTTGATGAGCAGGGACATTACGAGAAATAATACGAAAGACTAACGTGGCTTTGAGAGCGTCGACAAAAGTGTCCTGGAATGATCTTGGGACGAGGACGTAGTCAGGAGCGACACAGGTTTGTCCTGCGTTGACACATTTGCCCCAAAGGATACGTTTTGCCGCCATTTCAAGGTCGCAATGCGGGTCAATGATAACGGGGGACTTGCCTACATCATGGTTAGATGGTTGAGAGTAAATTCTCGACGGGGGTGGCATTACCTCCTAGCTGAAAAGCCGTCTCAAAATCGACAACAAAACCTAAGAAAAGTTAACATACCTCCAGAGTAATGGGAGTCAAATGCTTGGAAGCCGCTGCTGCAACAACCTTCGCAACACGGGAACCACCTGTTCTGTCTTTCAGAAGCTGCCATGCAGTTTGTATGAGTCATACCTGTATACATAACTAAGAATTTACAAGGTCAATCATCAGAAGTTGCTTTTGATAGAGAACAAGCTCACTATGGTCCCATTGAAGTTCAAGAAGCTAATTTTGGTTATACTTAGATATTTGACATGGCAGGAATGAAATTCCTACTTTGGTAGCTTCTGCAACAGCACCATTGACGACGCGCACAAGATCACTGTCCAAATATTTTGGGATCAGCTCTGTGAGCAATGAGCTCACAGCTGGTGTAGACTCAGAAGGCTTAATGACCGTCGCATTCCCAGCTGCTATTGCCGCGGCCTGTAGAACAAGAAGATCAGAATCCTTTGCGTCAAGAAAACACGTGTATACGTACAAGAGGAGAAATAGTTAACCACATTGGATAATTGAAAGGGCTAATGATCAATACCACCCCTTTGGCTTCCTTGTAGATTACAGGTCGCATGACGGTAAAGTTAAGCGAGAAGCCGGGCTTTTCAGGTTTAGCCCATCTCTCGACGTTAGAGTACGCCTCCTTGACCTCGGCGGCACTTGAACTGATCTCTAGGCTGGAAAAGAATACCTTGATTTACGAAAAATTGCTGTGAAGTTAGATTACGACTCACAAATGTCCTTCAAGAGCTGGTCTCCCAAGATCAGCGTTCAAAGCCTCCTCAAAACGTTTTTTGTTATCTTTAATCAAGTAAGCAAGCTGGAGAAGTTGGTATTTGCGATATGCGATGGGTCTGAGCTTCCCCGTTTTGAACCCTGCACGAAGTTGGGCATGGATCTGAACGAGAGTTTGTCAAGAAGGCACAATTGATAGAACTACCGTTCTAATGCTTACTTCGGGGATTTCTTGCAGCGGCGTGAACACGAGCTCCGGCATGATTGAGTCGAGTTTAACAGACAGTACAAAAGGCTTTCCAAAGGTCGCAGTCTGTGGGTATATGAAACGGATAGGCTTGTGATTCTGCCGCGAATAATTAAATTCCCCATCTGATATCTCCAATCAAGTGACCACACAGAACCAGTGACCCGCTCCAGCCGAGCTTTACATGCGTTGAGATAGCTGTCACTGTCAAAGAAGCTACAGACGAGGCCTTCAGGTCTTCATCCTCCACCTCTTCTGCTCTTAGGATCGCGACCACACATGCATCCAGACCAGGCATTCCTTCACGGCGAGTATCCGCGAGGCTTACCTATGGAGACTTCACACAAGCCCTGTGTCATTGTGGTGGTCAACTACGATGCGGACAATGCCATTCTACGGCGTATAGGAAACGACGAATAGGAAACGACGAGCTAGTCAGCCCGAGGAACGAAGCATTTCCAACCGCAAGATTCATCGCAGAACATATCGAGTACATAGGACCAGACAACCTGGAGTCAAGTGGAATCAACATTGGTGGACTGGGAGTGCTGTTGCGTAAGATGAGTCACTCATGACGAACCTTAATGTTTAGGATGCTGCGGGCTTCCAGAACTCTCATGTGCTCGCTCTTAAAGATGTCTTGCATTTTGCATGGAACAAGAACAGAATCTATACAAGGCAGACTACTACCGCAAACACCTCTTCATACGCATCCTCTGTTATACATTGGACCGTGATAACGACGAGGAAGGAGAACTTTATCACCAACGGTCTCCTGATCATCAAACTCAATTTCCAAAATGGTTATCAAATTATCTACAGGCTCGACGAGTTTTACACTTGAGGGCTTTGACGAAAGGAAAACAGACTCAACCTTCGCCACGAACCCATGTCGATATTCTTACTGAAAAACAAACTTGCGGCTCGCAGGTATACTAGGAGTCTGTCGCTCCCATTCGAGAGCGGGTCCTCCGTCCCGAGTCTGCGCCGATGACGCTGGAAGATGCTTCATTGCTGTCTCAAGGTTTAGCTTAATCGAATCCAATCTGAACATTGATTCTTCTCCACAGACCCCCTTGGGCCTTTTGGGTCAGCTGTAGATCGCGCTTCGAAATAATGGACGAATGTCAGGACAAAATCACGTAAAGGAACCCGATGTACTGCTGTTATATTGAAACCTCTTACGCAGTCGTATGTCTTTCAAATGTACTTTTGTCGAAACAGCGTGGCTGAGGATACACTTTACGCAGTCGTATGTCTTCCAAATGTATTTTTGTCGAAACATCGTGGCTGAGGATATCGCGTTTATGCTCTGTACAGTCCACGTCCTCTCTAGCGACCTACCTATCACGGCATAAACGCACTTGGGATCAAAAATGAGGTGATAATACCATGAGCGTCCGGCATTACGACCTCGATCGCTGCGCTGCTGCTCGCCACTCACCAGCTATCCTAAGATGGAACCAGGTTTGATCGTGTCTAACGGCGTTTCAGATGGTCAGCCACGATTGGTTGTAATCCAAATAAACGATACAATCTTATGTCAATGATCGTGTAGAATCTGCGCTGACAAGCTTAAAATGTTCACTAGTTTATAAAATTTGAAATATTTGATATGCGTCTTCAACGTTAACGTCATTGTCTACGTGTCCTCCTTCGACAAAGACAGATAAGGTGAATCAAGTAATGGAAGCTCTTTCCTCTGCTGACGAAGGCTTACACTTGCAACCATCATATTGCTAATTGCATACTTTGTACGTCCCAAAAATTGTCATCGTATCTTCGTCAGGGAGTGAACTTGACATTACTCAATGCGATCGAAGACTCCGTTTTACTGCGCATGCGTCATGCCTATTATTTGTTTTTAAGCTAGTTCGAAAGGATCTGGAAAATATGTATTCCGGTCAGTTGTTGACGCACACACGAGGAGGATCGCGGCGAACCGAGTCGTCAAGGTCGGTGGGTCCTTGTCCGAACGGCGATAGTGCATGAGCTCCTCCGACGACAACGCTCAAGCTCACTTATCTCATGTACGTACAAAAAGGTTGCCATCACGGCAGTTTTGTGGATGCATATGTCAGTAGATCGCAGATTGATATATTTCAATTCGGACTATCGCGTGGATTAAACATCAGACCTCTGTCATTGTTTCTGCTCGGTTTGAGTCAAGAGACTTGAAGCGGACTCTCGTGATCGAATGATTTGCAATTTGTTTCCGTTCAGTGATGAATGTTGCAGTTGTAGTAGACAGACAGAATGAAATTGAAATAGGAATCGGACATTAATAGGTTGTATAGAAATTGCAGAAACAGTGAAGGGGGAGAGGGAACTGTTCTTAGTGTACAGTAATATACAACTTCGTCTTCTCCGTACTAATTCCCGGCCCGGCAGATAAAATGTATGATAAGTTACGTGATGTCGTCACCTACACGACGACAGGTTTTGAGGTGCGCTCTTTACGGTGTCTCTGCCTCTGGTTGTTGGAGTGAGAGGGAGGTGATTGACGGGCAGGAACTTGGAGTGCAGCATGAACAGCGTTTATATGATTATTGTGCTCGATCGTCTTGCGCTGTTTGCGGTTTGTCATGACCTCAGGCACCTTGCTACGAAGAATGTCCCGTTGAGGCTGGGGCATGCGGGAAAGGGGAGAATTAGCGAGATTTAGAAGTGTATCGCGGGAGTAGATGAATGTAGGGGTGGCGGCTATAAAACAAACGGGCGTTGAGATAAGTCGTGCGATGATTGCAACTCGCGTGACTTACGAGGCGATATTCCACTGTCTGAATCCGAGGATGTCGATGACGCGCTGGAGGAGAATGTGCGCGATGAGCCCGACGCGAAAGTGCGCGACGATCGAGATGACGAAAAGGAGCTGCCACTGAACCGCTTGTGCACGGGTATGTAGAGACCATCACTCGAGGACGCCGTGAGAGTCGGCGAGGACGAGCGGGAAGACGAGGTCGATGAGGAAGAAGGCATTTGGATTGTTGAGTGATGAGAAGAAGTTGGGATCGAGTGGAGCAGACATAGTGGGATTTATAGAAAGTGCAGACAGTGGCCCACTAGACTGCTCTAGTTCATTCGCGTGGATCGCTTGCTTGCGTAGAATGTTCGAGTCGTTTCAAACTCCGAGCCACGTCCAGATTAGGAAGGTGAGTGGGTCCTTTCCCGGAGCTTGTCGACAAAAGTGGACCATCACATCATTTACTCGACAGTCACACAGACCTCATGACAAAAATCATGACCATCGTGGTCTCATTAGTTTTGTTTCTGGCTGAGTAGTCGACATAGTAAGAACTAGTAACATTAATAGTAGATATAACTAGACATTCATTGTCTTTTTTAGTGATGAGAAACCTCTACTGCTCAACAAATGCCTTCAAGTTCTTCAGCCAGCTAACGTATTCCTAAGAACAACAATTTCAGCACTTGGCAAGGCAAATATGGTTCATGCTCACCTTTTGCTCCTTCCATTCTGCGTATTCAGGGATAAACAAGGCAGTAACCTCATTGACCCCGCGCTCAGCGAGATACTTCTCAATCTCCTCTTGCATACCCACATCGAGGGTTTCGAACTAAAAATAAAAACTAGTTCCAGCAGTGGCCAACAACACCGCAAGAGGTTTCTCACCTGTGGGCCAAGATAAACGCCCCTTCGCTTCCAGTCGGCTTCAGCACTCAGCTCAGTGCCAAGCTTGGCATCCTTGTAGAACGAAAGATTTTCCACAACGAAGTGACCCTCCTGAGCGACCATGTCAACATTGAGACAACCGGGGCCTGTTGTCTAGAAAAAGTGGGCTTCATCAACATAATTATTTAGTGGGTCGTAAATAATGAGGTCTACCTTCGTGATAGAAAGGGAAGCCCGGATCGGGTAAGTGTGGAGAGGATCATCGCCTTCATCCTCTTGATTCTCAGACTCTTGCTCTTCCGACTCAAAGTCCTCCTCCATCGAATCGATATCCGCAATGGAGAACATGAGACGAAGCCTGATGAAAAAATATCTCAAAACACCATCGACATGACGCGCCGCATGAAAACAAACTTTTCATTTCCAAAGGTGCGTGTCAGAACAACTTCGTCGTTGCCAGGGTTGTCCTGAATCTGTGCAGCGCAAAAAAAAAAAAAGACGTCATGAGAAGCCGAAGCCGAGCTGCCTATGGTGTACACACATACCTCCCAAGAGGTTGCCTTGAGGAATTGGGTCAAGAATCCAGGCGTTTCTGGCAACGAAGCAGCGGTTTCCTCTTCATACTTGAGCTCCTCAGAGACCTTTTGGCACAAAGCAACATCAGCTGCATTCACATCGTGTCAGTAAGCTATAAGAAAACAGCTATTTAACTAGTGCTCACTGGCTCCCTCGCCGAATCGGCGGGCAGAGACAGAAAACGCCCTCGCGTTTTTTGACACAACTCGCGTCGTGAGAGAAGGGACAATTTTACGGGAGACGGTGGAAAGCTGGCGAGCAGCTACGACGCGGCTCGAGGAAGCAGTAAGCTGGCGAAGGGCACGGAGGGCAGACATTTTTTCAGTTTTTGAGTTGGTCGTGGAGGGTTGGATACGTGAAACTTGCTAAATTTTGGACAGGTGTTTGGCCACGTCGACGAAAGCAAATAGCCGTCATCCCTGTATTGCGAGTCGACACAATTATGCAATATACATGTAACCATTTTATCCTCAAGCGAAATTCTGTCCGGACCACGCGCTCCTCCTATGAAATATGTCGATATTTTTTTATAAGTACTGTCGGTGTTGATAACTTGCCAATTACGACGGCCTTCTTCAAGTTTCCCAGAATCTATAGATCATTGAACTCCTTGACATATCAGACACACCAAATCTGCTCCGTTAGCCACTACCTACTATCAAATTACCGAAACGCGCCCTGGATAAAGCGTTCTTCCTCCTTCCCACACATCAAGTCTCCAAAGATCACAAATTGGATTCAAATCGTCATTCTGAACTAGGAACTGAACCAATCCATCGAAACGCTACGTATACTGAAGCAGACCCAGGTTTCCGAACGAAAAGCCTGGCATCATTTTTTTCAGAAGAAGCGCTTTGAGAAATAAGCCGGGTTTATGCTATGCAATTGAACACCTCGGAGAAAGAAGTGGACACTAGTACTAAGTCATCGGTACTTGGAGTTCGCCCACTTGACAAGTAAGCGGGGTTCGAGGACCTTGCCAAGGGTTGTAGTTGTCATGGCAATGAATGTGGCTCTGCGCGGGTGGGCGCGGTCACGTTTTGCCAAGTCCTCGACTCCAAAGTGAGAAACCTCGAGAACGGTAAGACCTGCTGCAAACTTGAGCTTGAACCATCAAAGACGATAAGGGTGACCATATTTTTGGTGACTATGTACCGAGAGAGCGAACTGATCAGAATCGAAGATATGATGAAATGTCAATTTCTTACTCTGCGCCGACTCTCCATAACTCTATTGAAGCCAAAAACCTTCTCCTTCGGTGTCGCGAAACAGATATCGTTCCTCTAACACCTGACTTCACTAGGCCTCACTTATAGTCCGGTACTTGAGAAGGTGCGGCTGTGTGAAAGTCGCTGATCAGAATGCCTCTCAAACAGGTGGATCAATGTAACGGGACCTCACCTAGATCCACTTCCAGAGATACATGGCTTTGGTCAAGCAGCGGGATATGTCCAGTCGAATGAGTACTGTATACAGGTTGTCGAGCGACTGGGCCACGGATAACTTGCTAGGTACTCAACGAATTAAATTCCCAATCACCAGAAGGTGCCATAACTGAAGTTGGCTAGGGACCCATCACTGCTCTTGGAGCGCAGGAACATCTCACACACAGGTGATTGGAATATTTTCTGCCTTTGGCAGAGGCGATGGAGCAAACAAAATGGGTCAGCCATAGGGTTGACTGACTCGGCCAACATTACTTGTTGCTGGTAGTCAGCCGCCATCCCTAGATTGACTTGTCTGTTAGCTATGGTTCTATATCGCGCCAGTTGTCTTCTTTCCCTTAGCCAGAGGAGCCACGTCTAGTGCTATGTCTATCTACCTCGCCGCCCCCTCCATAAACAATACCAGTACAACAATCAACGGTCAAAGGATCCCACATGAGGACCACTTGAACAGAATTGCGAGTGAGTTGCATCTCATTTTCCTAGTGCGAATCTCACGTCACATAAGTCGGCGGTTTTATTGTCATCGGCGTTCTATTCGCAGTCTTCATATACTTCTACATCTCCCCGTCATTCCGTGGACGACCGCCTGCGGAATACAAATCTAAAGAATCAAAAGCACGCACCGCCGTGAGCTCTGACACGGAAGCTGGAGCTGACATGGATGCGACAGAAAAGAGCACACTTTTAGCGTGGATGCATCGACGCTCACGCGGCAGGTTCGTGGATATTACTGCAAGTCCCCACCCAAGCCCACCAATTCCTTGTCCTCCGCAACTTGAACCAAGGTCTCACGGAAAACGTGTCAACTCGTTCTTCTCGCGCATTTCTGCCGTTCCAAACCTCGTATTTCCTTCTTTACCCCCGCCAGTATTTTCCACAAAAGCACCAGTGATAACATGCAATGTATCAGACACATCATCCACAACACCAACCAAGCATCCGTTCTTTCCGGCATACCGTCTATCCTTCCGCTCAAAGTCTGTCCACCCTATCTCTGAAGAGGCCACTACAAATGCAATTCCAAATCGTGGGTCTATGGGTGGCTTGGAATATTCTGTCGACGATACAACAAAAACCTCGTGCTGCACGTCGGACGACTCACTACACCCTTCGTGGATTCCTCATATCCCGTCCCCTTCGAAAGCCGTCCTTATCGATGAGGCTCGAGATCATGGCTCCCTATCGAGAAATGAAGATACACCTCCGTCCGGGGTGATCGCCAAGTCCGGGACAATCCAACAACAATTGATTAGCTCGAGAGCGAGGGTTGCAGGCGAATCTGATCCATTTTGATAATCTGTCGATCTGAGGAGAGCACGGACGAGACATGTACAATATCTCTCTTCCTTGCCTCTTGACTTTAGCATTGAGAGGCTTCCGTTAGGATGCCAACCTTTTTGCCACTTTATTTTCGTTGACAAAGCTGGATAATGTATTCTATGGAACATTATCACAAACATCATGTGAACCGAGAATAGATATGTTCAGAGTATTAAATGAAGATCAATTCTATGGTATGGTTCTAGTGTTATGGCTTTCACATACATCTGAGGTATTGAGTAGGGATATCATAAATCAAGACATTAAGTTAAGGGTGAATCGTGGATTGAATTGAGGATTACGCTGTCTTAGACCTCTTGAAAGACGGAAGAAGACTTCCTTGACGGATGCGAAATAGATAAGTGAGGAGGTAGGTACAGAAAATCTACAAGATCGGATTAACGCAAATGTTTGAACTACAATACAGGACTCACGTTGAAAAGAATGAATGCAAACATGATTCCAATGTTACGCCAGCGGTGGGAGTAGAAGATGTTGAAATTCAAGGCGAGGAACTGATCGCTAGATGACACACTGCAAAAGTTGCAGTCGGAAGTCGCGTCCGGGTTAGAAAGGTAACCGCCGGCAAATGTAATAAAATTGTTCATATATTGCGCGCAAGTCATTCCTGAGGGCGGATTGAGTGTGACATACTCCACGGCAGAGCATTGGAGCTCTTGATGACCGATCGTTTGACCAAAGAGACCTTCGATCAGGTAGGTGTATGGGGAAAGACGATACCTAGAAGACCAGATTTTAGTTCGAACTTTCCTGCAAAATCATGCATGCATGACATACATCCACCTCCACCAACCCAATGCCCTGAAAGGCTGTAGAACACCATTGCTGTTGACATTGTCAAGGATGGACCGACGTTAAAAGGGAAGAAAAAACTCACAACATAATGACAAAAGAGAACAAGAAAGAGAACAGCAGTGCGGCAATCTCTGCACTGGGTGACATCGCGGCAACAGCCTGGAGAGAGAATTAGTCACACTCAGATGGGAAATAGACAACACACCTGTCCAACGGTTGTGTAATAAAGGGGATATACGATACCGAGACCAAGATACGTATAGCCAGCCCTCGAGGAATCAAAACCGACAGTCCAATACCAACAGAAATACAACAAGGTAGATCCCAGGATATTCCAAGGTATTTCAATCAAGATTTGCGATGTGACCAGCGCGCTCCAGCTATACATGCGACTCGGGCGCTCACGAATTTCGTAAATATTTCGTGTCGCAATGAAGGGCACTTGCAGCTGATTCGACAAGGGAACACTAAACAACAGAAAGTCAGCACAGCTTTCAAAGGATTTGTCGAGACGGCTCGCCTTAGAATTGTAGCCATGAAGATTGCCTAAGAACATTAATTTAGATGTGGTTCAAGAGGTGAAATAAAAGACATACAAAAAGCTTGTTCTGGGTCCCTTGTTGAGTGTTCTTTGCCCTCCAAAATGTGAAACCAATGAAAAGGCCGCCTACTATGTTCAGTACAAGTTTCGCCATGAGGTAAGTTGGGTCTCTCCAATATGCCTGAGCATTGCGTTTGAAAAGTAGTGCTACTTGATCGAACCAGTTCGTCGCAAACTCATGTTGAAGTGTCGCTTCAACTGGAGGACGGCTACGCCCCTCCGTATGAATGTTGTCAATCTTGATTTGTGTCCTTTGAAACTCCTCCGATTTGAGCCAAATGTCATGCCAGTCCAGTTCGCTCGAAGCCGTAGCTCCTGCGCCGATCACGTCGAGCATGAATTCCGCACTGACCCACAAATTAGTGTTACTAAGTATCGAAGAAAGCAAACAAGTACTCACGGGTTCTCGTCGGGAAGACAAGGGCGGGATCCATTCCGTTCGAAGTAATTGATGAGGGTAGTCGCGTTCTTCCCGAGATCACCAAAGTAAACAGTTTGTCCACCCTTTCGAAGGAGCAACATGCGGTCAAAGACCTGCTTAGAGCGTTAGCTGTCGCTTTCTGGATAGTCATAAATGCGCGCACCTGGAACAACTCCGCGGAAGGTTGATGAATACTGGGTGAAAAAGTTAGACACTTGAAAGGGACGTAAGTGACAAACTTACGTGCAAAGGATAGCCTGGCCATTGTCCGCCAAACTCCTCAAAAATGCCATTATACTCCAAGCACTCTGCGAATCAAGACCAGATGTAGGCTCATCCAAGAATAAAAGAAGCTTCGGCTTGGCTGCGAGTTCAACAGCTATTGTGGTCCGTTTCCGGTGCTCGACACCCAGTGAACCAACGATGGCGTCTCCATATGCCTCCAAGCCGCACATTTTCAAGCACTTCTCCGCACTGTGTAGAAGGTCAGGACGTCAGAAGAACTCAACGAATGAAGAACTCACTAGGCCTTCTTCTCCTCTAGCGGAACCTCGGGCGGCTGACGGAGTTGCGCCGAAAACAGGAGAGCCTCTCGGACGGTTGCCGTGGGCAAATGAGTATCCATTTGTTGGCAATACCCACTACAATATCTTTTCAGTGAAGAGATTCACATACGAAAGAACGAAGGCGACACGTACGTCTGGGATTGGAAATCCTTGGGTAGAGTCTGACCATTCACAAACCTGTCGCCAGTGACAACGCCAATACTGACACGTTGAGCAAGAACATTGAGCAAAGTCGTTTTGCCAGCACCGGATTCCCCCATCAGCGCAGTCAACTTTCCGGGAGCAACATAACCTGTGACATCTGACAAGAGCTTTCTGTCCTCACTACCAGGAATGGGGACAGTGTAATTGATATGCTGCCACGAAAATATATCTGTCATGGCTGGCGTTGCGGCGATTTCCTCTTTCGCATCTGTGCTGCTATCGTCCAATGCTGGAGCAAATTTCTCGTGGAGCGCTTCTTCGTCGTCAGCCTGCGTGACGGACTTCGAGCCCTGCTTAAACATCGTGACGGAAGTTTCATTTGCCATAGACGTGTTGTATTCCGAGAAAATAAGCAGGAAGCCCATGAACCCGACTGCGAATGCCATGAGGATTCCGAAATTCTAAACGGAATAAGATGAGATAGACGTGTGGTTAACGAAATTCACGTACCATCCAAGTGTGAGAGTAAGAGAACGAGTACGAGAGTAGGGCGTAGCGAGCACCATCCACAAATTCAGAAGCAGGCGTAGAACCGACAGTTGTACAAACTTGGTTGGCGAGAGAAACGTTCTCATAGCCGGGACCCGATGGCACAAGAGTAGAACATCTAGCATTAAGGGTGCGGAATTCATTTGTCAGGATAGACTCGAAACTAAATCAATCGTTAATCACGAGCAGAAAATGTCCAGAAAAG
This sequence comes from Termitomyces sp. T70a, assembly GCA_017657195.1. NCBI lineage: Eukaryota > Fungi > Basidiomycota > Agaricomycetes > Agaricales > Lyophyllaceae > Termitomyces > Termitomyces sp. T70a. Next base: position 45,068 of record JAGGAT010000127.1, on the reverse strand, counting down.
TTCTTCCTTACCCATAGCGGAGAGGCTAGAAACAGATAATATAGTCAGAAGTTCCCATTGCGCAGAGAATGGACATACATTAATATAGGTGATCCATCTCAATGCCCCTATCATAGTAGGTTTTGGAATTTGATAGCCTTTACAAGGAATTAGAACGTCATCCACGGCGGGACAAGACAGCAGCGCATCAAACTAACCAGTATAGATGGCCACTGCAAGGACAGATATACCGGCAACTGTTTGAGCAGACGCCTCGGACTTGAAGGCAGCAGCAATAGTCCGGAACCAGGCTTTCATCGTGACCGACATGGAGAACACAAATAGATAAAAGACGCTAATTGAAAAGTCGGAACAGATCCTTCGAGACAAAGGAAAGAAGCGCACAAGAATTGACCCGCCGTCCGCTGAAGTCCAACCATAAAGTATAGAATTACACCAAACAGAAACGTCGTAACAAACGTGATTGGAACATCAACAAGGGTCAAAGCCAAGGCCTCGATGAACGGATGGTATAGCGCGGCGATCTTATGCCTGTGAACAATGGGACGCTGGGCGTAAAGTGCTGGAATCTCGGCCATAATCGTAAGGGCTGCAAATAGAATGGCACTGCGCAGTTCCCGATCAGCCACCAATTCGCATCAAGCAGGAAAATAAAGTCATACAAGAAGAGAACTCCCCCACGCGAGAAAAAGGCCGAAGTCGCTTCAGGAGAGTTGAAGAAAACGCTACCCACAATCAAGGCCTGGAAAACGAACAAGCTGTGAAAAATTGATGAATTACCGTTGATATTAGGGCCAAGAAAAGAACTGACAATGCGTTCAAGCCTGTGGCGAGCATGTTCCCACGCAGAATTTGAACTCGTCTGAGCATGACTGCGCGCGCTTGCATGGGAATACTGATCATGTAAGGACTATGTGAAGGAGACGTTTGTCATCGCGGGGCAATCAGCGGACAATGAACTCACCTTGCCGGTCGTGTGTGTTTGGCATGCTCAGCCTGAGCGCTTTCCATGTATGCCGAAGCATGATTAGGTTTGCCTACGAAATTCAAGCTGTAGTCGTCCATTTCATTCCTATTAGCTATGCCAAAGGACGATTTTTTGAAATATTCAGCGAACTCGTCTGCGGTGCGAGGGAGGGACACAACGCCTGAGCGGACATTCCGTCCATTGGGGTCAGTGACGGAAACTAGAAAATCTGAAGTAGTCTGTCGGTTGGCGGGTTCATATCTGATAATACAAAGGGTAAGGCAGGGCTACGATGTCCACTGAGTGATGCACGCACCCCATGTCAATAAAGTGTTGCCTTGCTTGATCTGCTGGGCCAAAGTATGCCATCTTGCCTTCGTAGATCACGCAAACCTTGTCAAAATGACGGTACAAGTTCTCTCCGGCTTGATAAAGGGAGACAATCGTCGTAGACTGGAACGTGTCGGTGGCAATGCGTAGTGCACGAACATACTCGAGGGCAGTGCTCGAATCGAGACCTCGAGTGGAGCTGAAATCAGATTTTAGGAAACCGAAGACAAGAGACAACGTATTCACGTGAATTGACTTACTTGTCCCAAGCAGCGAGGCACGGTCTGGTTGCGAAAATTTCCGCAATAGAAACTCGTTTTTTTTCTCCGCCACTAACTCCACGTATAACGGCATCACCCACAGGTGTCTTCCTAGCGTGTCTCAAACCAAATAACGTGGTAAGAATATCTGTTATCTGGTTGTTGTATACACTTCTGCTGTCACTGATGCGCACGTGTGGGGCGCGCGTTTTCGCAGCAAATTTCAGAGTTTGTTCAACAGAGAGGGTAGGGAAATGGACATCATCCTCCGGACAATATTGCACATCGCCTCGGTAATGGTTTTTGATGTCCGCTGGAGATAAGGAATCGTAGTGGACTTCGCCGTTGACGGCGTGATAGTCCTCGCGCATATTGGCCATAGTTTTAAGGAATGTAGTGCAGCCTGACCCAGGGCGTCCGAGGACCACTGGATGCCATCTTAGCAAAGCATACAAAGAAAGATATCAGAGTCGCTCAAACATACACAGCATTTCTCCGGGTTTAACGACACCTTCAAATCCACTTAAAATACTGCGGACAGCTGGGTAGCGAGCCGCATGGATATTGGCTTGAACTGTCTTGTAGCTGAACAACGAGCCGAGCGTAGGCTGATGGGTGTCCGAAGCGCCAAGACCGACAACTTCAAGGTCGCGAAAGACAACACCCAGGGTCCTAGGCTTGATGTGCGCTTCCTCACGTCTATCCATGCGTGCATAAGCATAATCCTAGGATTCGCTTGATTTACTCACTTGCGGACGAGAGCACGAAGGGTCTTTTCAAAGTCGAATTTTTCTGGATCAATTGACCCATGGAGTGTAACATCAGAATTACAAAACGAGTCCCGTTGAGAGTGTTCTGTTTGTTGGTCCGACAAGGTTCTTCTGAGCTCCTGGACACCGATAGGATCGACCGAATCTATGTCGACACGGGACAGGTTGACTTTCTGTTTGCCAGTGCCTGAGAGGGACTCCATGTCGCTCTGGGAATGGCTCGAGGACAACAAAAGCGAGTCAGATATATGTGCATAATATACTTTGCCGATGGCGACGGTTTAGGCGACGCAAGATGATCGGCAGACCTGATGTCATGTACATGACAAAGCGGCTAACGCGGACCGATACGGAAAACATTCGAGTTTCGGGGCCCGGTTTATTACGTACATACGGTGCCGGGTGTATCTCAGTGCATTCAAGGTGACTGTAACTTGAACTCCATGTATCGAGTAGTCCATTTATAGCACTCACCAAAATGTTTAGACACGTCGAAAGCGGTTGGCTCTGCTTGGCGTCCGCGATATTTCCGGCAATACATCCTTTTTGATCGCTGCTATATGCTTATCAGGACAAGGAGAATGTTACACAGATATACCCTAGTGTTTCAATGCGATTTTTGAAATGATGGCCACGATGCACTTGATCCTTACTAAATATAATACATACTGTTTAAGCTTAGACCTCGAGAGGATCAGTGAAATTTACCCAGGATTGTTTTGCAATAAGGTAAATATCATGAACATGAAAACAGATTTGGAGATCCTCGGATTTAGGCACTACTCAAGGTATATTACCAAAGTCTCTATAAATTATGTCATCTATATGTAGATGGCAGGTCATATATTGAGTTTTATAACATTGCAAACACTTTAAGGTAACAAGAGTGTAGATATGTGATCCTTGATCAGATTTCAAAGTCCACATGATTGCGACTTGGCTTCATTCAAAGTAAGTAGTTGTAATGTGAGTTCTAATTTTGCCCTTCTTAACCTCTCCAGCAATGTAAGTATGTGACCTCGAAAAGCACCTGGCTCCAGAGGTTGAAAAGCTCATCTAGGAAGCATGTATGCTTTGTGCCCCAAAAAGCCTAACATCTCTGAAGTCATTTGAGATATCAAGCAATATTGTAACATACTGCTGTGGTTCTTCCTTATCATACTTTGCATAACTGCTATTTTGGAAAATATGCCCTGGCCAGCAAGCTCACACTGAGTGGCCACACCTTTGTCTATGGGCCCATTTCTGCCTTTCTTGCCCTCTACCCTCCATATCCACTTCCAATATACTGTCAATGAACCATTGTGCCAATATTGAACTCAACTCCTCGTAATCCTTCCCTACACAGAAATAATCATAATTTTGAAATTTGTACATAATATGTTGTAATCAGCCACATACCTAATACACCAATTGTACATATATTTCTTGCCCTGATTACATTTTGAGAATAAAGAATTTCAAGCTTAACTCATTGTGGGTGTCATATGATCAGCAGTTATGCATTTATGAGTCATCATAATAAACATGGGCCAATGTCATCACTTTCTTTACTGCTTTCAATACTGCTAGTACTTGCAGAGCTGACAGGGTTGCTACTGAATGTTACTCAGAACAGAGTGTAAGAAGATACTAATCTAAGTGGTAATACATATATGGCAGAGGTAATGCACAGATATGTAGTGGTAATTCACAGACTGTATCACAAGATAACAAAATAGTCTGAAATTAAGCACACAATACTAAGTATTAACAAGAAGTCTAAAATGTGAGAATGTGTGACTAAAAAGCAAAAATATTAAAAACTGATGATATGCACTTATTTTAACGAAGCAGCTGATATTATACTCAATACCTGAAAATATATCAACAAGTAAATATAGATAAAAATCCACACAGTGCAAGTAGTGCTTTGAAAACATGAGCCATGAAGGAACAAGCAAAAGGCAGTACACCTACACTTAGAGAATCATACAGAGACAAATAGTTGAACTTTGCTATATTTGATAGCAAGCAATGTACATATACATGATAAGAAGAAAAGAGGAAAAATAAGTCAGAAAATGTCTGTGATGATCTTTATATAGAAGCAAAGCATACCATAAATAGAGATGTTGTAATCATAGGATTAAAACAAGTATTAAAAGAATATCAAAAATATGCACTAATATTTTTTGAGCAATGCATGAAATGAATAAAATAACAAAAGGCTGTAAGAGTGACCTCTGGAAGCTATGGCTAAGTCACACAGCTGGCAGAAGGAAATCCAAAGTATATTCAGTACTATCTAAGGTTGTACAGATATAGCTACACACCTGGCAGAGGGAAATCCAAAAAGAACAACTCTGGAAATTTTCTATGCTGAAAGTGGTGTTTCCAAGGCTCTGGATGCATGGGAGCTACTGTACAGAATAATAGGAAGCTTCAACCCTAACCTAAAACAGTGGAAACCTGAAGACTGTCCAAATCCAGAAGTGGCTATGCTAGGAGCTGACAGTAAATGAATTATGGACAGAGAACCAATGCAGCTAGAGTCTTAAAAGCTGTACCAGCAGATAGGGCTTGAAGAAATTCATAAAGGAAAATCATAGTGAAGGTGGCCAGAGAAGGAGTAGAGGGTGAGAATGAGAGATGAAGAAGGGTTCCAATGCAGCTGTGCTGGAAGACCAACAGTAGATGAATTATGGACAGAGAACCAGTGCAGCTAGAGTCCTAAAAGTGGTACTGGCTGGTAGGGCTTGAGGAAATGCATAAAGGAAAATCATAGCAGGGGTGGCCAGAAGAAGATTAGAGGGTCCCCTGACAAAGGCAAGTGCAAATCAGAGAGTGCTTAAAAGGATGTGAGCAATTGTGAACACTGAAAAACAACAACAACAACAATAAATGTCATCCCCATGCTGCCCTTGTGGAATTGAGCTCCAGTGCCTTATTTGTTGGTTGTTCTGGCTGCTACAAGAGACTGGACTATTGTTTCTACTGCTATATGTGAGGTTTTGTATGGCCAACATCAACTAATCCAACTAACCAACTACATCATGACATCCAAACCACTAATCATACTAATTTAAATCTTTTCCTCACACATATCTCTGTTACTCACTTTCCAAAACTATACTATGCTTTTACTGATTCACTTTTCTGTATGTTTTCTGTTATATCTTTCCTTCTTAATGTCACTCAAATTTACAGGTATCTTATTTTTAAGACTTCTCTTTATTTCTTGAACTTACTCTTTATTACTCTCCTTTTATAAAAACTCTATATATTTGTCTACTCAACTTGTGAAATCAACACAGTTGTTCTCTGCTCATTTCCAAGTTGCTCTCAGTAATTCTCAATTGTCTCATTCCTACTTTGATCAAGTTTCTGACACCCCAACAAAGCCATCAAGGCCTCTTAGTAAAAAGTTTCTGTCTCATGCCATCCATTTATATTGACATTACCTGCTTATATGGGCTGTTGCAAGCATGTCCAAGATCTATCTGATCTCCTAAACATGGTAAAATTTATGTACATTTCAAATCATATTAGCTAGATATCTTTGTATGTAGCTCACTATATAATTATGCCTTCATATATGTAGCACCACTCATTCATTTATTTCTCCAAACTTCAAGGTTTGTCTCATCTAATGACTGACTTTCCATATCTAACAGTCATCCAATTGTCAAACCATCATGGAACTGTAACTGCAAGCAAAGAATCTATAAATTAGCACATAAAGTGGTGATTGCTGACATATATGACTTTTTTCAATACAGACTGTTTATTCCCCATATTACTTACTGACAGATCTATGTATCTATCTATTGATATGTTGATAGAAGCTATGTCATATACAATTACTAGTGGTACATGTAATGCCCATTTATAGTTAGCCCTAGTTCTACCATGATACATCATCAATGTATCCATAGCTATTGTATATAGCAGAAGTAGATATCAATAGTAACACTGAAAACATCTTTGCACAATGTGCAGCACAGAGCAACAATAGCAAATAAGGAAACAACACTGCTTTTTGAATAAAGCCATAATAATCCTGATCACAGAGGCAGATGTATCAGAATACTATATACTGATTTCAGCAAGATGCAATGAAGGAGAATGGGAGAACAATGTTGAAAAATGTGCCATGCACATTCTAATATAGAGTTCTAGAACTTTCTAAGCAGCACACGTGACCTGACACAGAGTTGGCTGGGACGATGACCACATAGAACCCTTTCTCTTACTTACGTAAGAGGGTCGGGAACCATTTGCCAAAGTACGCTTGGTCAAATGTACTTGTTATTCAGGTTTCAGAAAAATTTAGAAACACTATGGATCACGATGGACACGATATTTATACAATGATGGAATTCGTCGTAGCGACATGGTACGCGACCAATGTTGTGTAGTACGTACTCGGCTACCCGTGCGCGGACCGCGCCAGTAGCCAACCAACCAACCACTTACGAAGACCGCTCAAGCACCCAAACTAAAACCTTTACAAGGGCAAAGCCTGCAGAAAATTCCTTTCGAAGCTGTGAAGGCAATTGGACTTTGGTCGAGCAGTGCCTTATATGTCTATTTGTCGAAACACGAGCATATCTTAAGCCCTTATGCCTTCTCTTCAGGAGTCTTTCTTAAGACTCACGCTCAGAAAGTGATTGTTGAGCAAACCTTATTGAATTAGCAGCTCAGACTGCCACGTCTACCGTGAACAGGGTATATCGCAAGTTAGTTTGATAGCGATGTCGTAGCACTCCTAACTGGCAATAAGGGGGATCGCGGTTATCCCATTATTTACATATCTGCGAGGGGCAGAAGAACTCTACTGGTGTTCTCGCCCAATTCAACTCATGTCATTTTAAATTAAACACATCATTTGTATATAATGTACAGTAAGCGAAAACATATCATATCTGTGCTCTTTTTACACAAGACGAAGTCAAAGAGAGCAAGGCCACTCAGGTCGAGTCAGCTGTTACAACTAATTGATAGTAATGTACAAGAGAATTTGAACAAGAGCAGAAAATATGAGCTCGACGTTGTTCTGGCACCCAACGAAGCTGATTCCACTGCTAACTTACCGAATCCGAAGTTGCCTACATGGGCTTGGCTTGGACACTGTCGATGGCACTACCACTCAACACGACACGAGTGATCTCCCAGCCCGCAGCTTTCAGCAAGTCGTTGAACTGGAGCAAAGTATGCTCCTGAGTGTTATGCTTGACCATCATCTACGAACCAATCAATTCAGGCTTAGTGACAACAGACGAATCGTCGGGATGATAAAGACTTACTGTCCCATCCAATGTCCACGCCATATCATTGACTGTCGTGAAACCAGTTGAAAGTACAGCCGGCGGGTTCAATCCCTGAGTATTGGAAATAGTGTCTATGGTCGTATCGACCCCTAGGGTGGTCATGACGCAATCGAGGATCAGTAGCTTAGTCTCTGGGGTCGCGGCGGCTCGCAACTTGGTTAGGATCTTGATACAATTGGCGCTAGACCAATCATGGAGAATGTTTTTGAGCAAAAACACGGAAGCGTTGGTTATAGATTGAGGGCCAAAGAAGTTGTGGGCTATTTGCATGTGGGAGTCGGCTGCCGGCAATAGCGTGGAATAGTACCCTACCTTGGAAGGTGATTCTTCCATCCTGGAGTTTTTCTGGTTCAACCTCTCTCCAGTACTTGTGGAACGAAGATAGATAGGAAATCAGTCGCACCGAAAGAGCTGATTTGGGCAACGTGGCTTACTCTGGTCCCGTCATCTACAACTTTAGGCATGTCTTGTACGACAAATTTTAGCTTTGGATGGGCATTTAGAACGGTTTTTGCTGAGCTTCCTATCCCCCCGCCAATGTCCACCACCAGCGCGTCTTCCGGTAGGGCAGACCAGTCAAACACTACAAAAAACGATGACAGTCGTGATTTGATATATAGCTTATTCTTCTTTGCGAAAGCTATCTTACGTTCAAGGAGTAAATTTGGCAGCTGCATCACAGTGGCCCCCTTCATTGCAATTCCAAAGCGACGCAGACGGTAGGCATTTTCAGGCCGTGACTGGAAGTCCCAGAGATTGGTGTCAAACCTGAGGGCTCGCTGGAGTGGCGAGTGCTCAGGTGCGTCAGAACGTGACGTCTCGGGGTCGAGCATGTTCTCCATGAGATAACTTGAAGCCTTATGGGCATCGGCGATTCTAAAAGATTATTAGTCATGGCTGGGTAAGTTTCAAAAGCAAGTTTACAAAAGTTCATTAAAGGCACAGATCCCATCAGTATTGTCATGTTTAGCCATCGGGCTATTGGAGAAAATCAAGGTCTTGTGAGATGGTAGTTGTTTTGGTGGACACGTACTCTTTCAATATTTCCTCAATGGATTTACCCGTGCTCAAAACACCTGAAATCCTGTTATGCGCAAACACATCCGGACCGACTTCACGGTAGATGTGCCTGTTAGCTAGCAGGCGGAGAAGCCGCCCTAAGAAAAACATATTTAGATGTCAGTGTTTCAGCCTTGAATCGATTATCAGCCTACCTAGCTTCTGTCCGTCGATACCAGTCTTCTTCGCTATCTCACTGGTGTGCATTCCCTTTCGTCATTGTCAGTCAGAGCAATGCTGAACAAAAAATTAAGCACTTTATCTCCTGCATCCCACAAAATCTCCGCGACATGCGACTCAATCGACACCCTGAGAGCAGCTGAACGAAGATGCTGTTCTCAAGCAAAGCTATTGGTTACTTCAAGAATGACCAAAATCGTACGTACACCTGAGGTCACTTGCAGTATTGATTCCTGAGGAGAAAGAAGGCATGCTACGAGCTGAAAAGCGGCAGCCGCAGCTATATTTGCTGCTCTAGCGACCGCTTGGTTTGTTCTAAACGCCTCGGACTCCGGGGTGTATGGCTCATTAAGGTTTGGGATACGCAGGCCTTGGGCACTACAAGTTGTGACGAGCTCAGTGATTGAATTTGATATAAGCTGGGAGAGCTCCAGGATTGTGGTCGCCATGAGTCCTATCAATACGTTCCTGTCCGGCTGTTAGGTATATATAGAGACCTTTGGTTGTATACCGCGGCGCTTTGTAATGACCGGTGCTGAATCGACACCCGCAAGTATAATAAAACGGCTGGTGGCGTAACGGAGAGGTCCGTTAACCCATGACATGTTTCGGAACTACCATAACATAACAATCATAAGGTAATCAAGGACCGCAGAACATTGAGTCGAGTACTTGTTTGACCAGGAGAAATACTATTCCAAGCAGGGGACAGAAGTTCGAATTTACGAATGGCAAGTGGGCCATTTGCAAAAGGCTCGAGATTGACCATGAGGTAGCGAGTTGGCTCTTAATCAAACATTGAGTCGGGGTATACCCAAGGCACGCGTTGTACCTTTAATACATGGATCGTGTGTCAAAAAAAGGTTCCCAAGCGGCAATAGATCGATAACTGAAGGAGGAAAAATAGGTTTGGCTAAAAGTTGCAATTGCTCGATCGATTGTCCCATCAATTGATACGAATTTGGTGTAATTTTAGTAGAATATTGATAAGCTTTCCTGATCCGTTTACCTCACTCGTTCATTCCCCCCGTCACGCCTGCAGATGGACAGTCCGTGAGGCGTCTCTTGTTTTTCTTTCCTTGCCCAAACCGTGCTCATGCAATTTTAAGCCGGTCCAGGAGGTCATCTTTAGCCAATTCAACAATTTCACAAGCAGCCTCTACTCGTCCTATGCTAGCACATCCCACAATGACCAACCAACTCGACCCACCCAACACCCCGTTCGCCCCTTCAGGATCGCAAACGTCGCTAACTTATCCACCTGGGAAAAACCCCGCAACGGACAGCAGTGGTGTCTCACTTACGATAAACTATCTACCACACAAGTTTTCCAACACACTTCTGTCACCTGGGCCCAGGAAAAGAAAGGGAAAAGATGGTACGCCGGGTATGCCAAAGCGTGGTGGAGGAGTGGAAGCATTCAAGAGCGGGGAAGCCAGAATGCCTGGTCAAAATGATGAAGACTATGATGGTGTGTCTGGTGACTTTTTTGGCGCTCGGCATGGAAAGAAAAAATTGCGGTGGAACAAGTTCAAGTGGTTTCTTTTCGCTTCCAATACTCTGGTGAGTTGTTGCATTAGCACTTGGTTGTCCCCCCAACTGCCCCCTAACTGTCGCCCGCAGTTGTCGGTGTACTCGATCATTGGTTTGGTGATGTGCCTCTTGACTTGGTTTAATATATGGGTCCATGCCGACATTATCAGAGTTGCAAACCGTCCCGAACTCGTCATATCCACGCTTGCCGCCTGTTTGGCCATCTTCACATCCTTGATAGGGTGGGCTGGGATACTGTTAAACAATCGTGCATTCTTGGCCGTCTATACTTTTACCTTGTGGATCGTCTTCATCTTTCTGGTCATACCTGGTTATACGACGTTTAAAAGACACACGTTCAACCTCGAGGGCAAAATAAACGCGCAATGGTCAAGAGACCTTGGCGCATCTGGTCGACTCCGCATCCAGAATCAATTGGGATGCTGCGGTTACTATAGCCCGTTTGTCGAGGCAACCGTCAGTCAAACTTGCTATGCACGGAGTGTCCTCCCAGGATGCAAGCTTCCTTACCTCCAGTACGAACGCAAGATCCTCTCGACATGGTATACCACCGTCTTTTCCCTCGTCCCCTTGCAACTTTTTATCATGATTACCGGCTTGCTTTGCTCCAACCACGTTACTTATAGGTTTGGAAAAGGTATGATGCCCAAAGCCTATCGATTAAGCCTGAACAGTATGGCCGTTATCATGGATAAATATGCCAAGTAAGTGGTCACATTGCCTAACGTTCGACTGTGAACAAAGTTCATCCTCTTATAGCCAACTAGCGGAGCAATACGGTTCGGACGTGGCGACAGAAATTCTTGCCCGTTCACGATCAAATCTTCAGCTCGATTCGATGCCCACAATGCCCTATTCTCCCTTACAGTCTCAACAAGTCTCCGTCAACCACAGCAAATACGATTCCATAGGTAGTCGCATGCCTGAAACAGCGATATAGAATGCATTACAAAACATGGACAATGATCACAAACCTGGACACTAGACACACCTGCGAATGTTTCCTAGCTCATGAATACTAATTAATCACTTTATGAACTTTTTACATATGACCCTTCTCGCTTGCCTACTTACATAATTGGTTGATCCGCATCAGATGTTCGTCAACAATGGATGAAGCGGCAAGTCTCAGCTTGAGGTGAACTTTTTTCCTTGAATTCAGAGAGGCAGCTCTTTCCTAACTCTCGTTACCTCGCTTACTTCCATCTAAATATTGAGTGAATGATTTAGATGCCGCATTCTAACCGCAGTAATCGCATTGCATATGATCGATGACCTATGACATCAGTCAGCTCCATTTCATGCCTTTCTTTAAGTTTCTTAAGTAACCCTCCTCAACTACAAGTTTTGTCTATTCCATCCATTATGTCAACTCCGAGCGCAATGAACATTCGAGACGATATCAACACAAACGACTTGAATCCGGACGGGGTGGCTCTTGTGCATATTGATTCCAACCTGATACATTGGAGTGTCAGTTCGGAAATACCGCTGCCCGCTGTGCTCTGCTCATTGTCGTGTTAGCCTCTTGACCCAGAGAACCCGTTTAATTTTCCACTGTGGAGGAAGGTGATGATTCTCCTCCTCGTGTGAGTGGAATTTGCGACCAGCCAGCTAAAACCCTGTGCTTACTTTTCATTACCCTTCATTGTGACTGCAGTTGCATTCACACGATATGGATTAGCTGTTGTTCTAGCTCTTCTGCTGCCATCGCACAAGAAATGCAGCAGGAGTTCAATGCATCCTCAATTGAAAGCCGGCTACCCGTCGCAATCTTCGTGTTTGGCATGGGCATTGGCCCCGTTGTATTCACACCTTTAGCGGAGGTGAAGTCAAAACATGTGGAAGCAGACGATTTCTTATTCTGACTTTCAGGATTTTGGCCGAAAGAAAGTCAACGTGTTCTGCCTTTGTATCGTCTGCGAGTAATATTCCATTCAATTTAATCTCGTATCCAAGCCATCACTTTCATGTACAGATCTGTTGCAGATACCGTGTGCCCTAGCTCGCAACCTCGAAACCATTGTAGTCTGTCGGTACGTCTTTTCATTATTTTGCCGCATATATATGATAAACTAAAACAATTCGTTATTTGGAAGTTTATTTTGTGGGATTTTCGGGGCGACTGTTTTCAACTCTGTTGGTAACATTCCTGACCTATGGAAGGGGGATGACGTTCAAGGGTGAGTCGTCCAAATTTGCAGTGTTGTGTGCATCTGGTCAATGATATAGATTATGGGCTATGAATATCTGGGCCTACTCAGCCGAAATTCTTGTATCGTGAGCTTTGGTGTTTTACTTTCAAGTGCATTCGTTAACATATTTTCGTAGGGGACCTATGATGTGTGTAACGTTATTTGCCGCTTCAACCCTCTACATCTTATCTGACCTCGTTCACAGCGGCGCCTATATCAATCGTGCCTTCGGTTGGCGTTGGGTATATGGAATTTGGGGCATCGTCGGCGCTGTTCTCTTGATTCCATTTGTCATCTTGGTTCCAGAGACACGCCGTAGTGCCATCCTTGTTGCCAGAGCTCAACGTGCCCGTAAGGCTGGGCATACCGAAGCATGGGCGATTGACGAGTGTCTGAGACGCCGCTCATTCAAGCAGATTCTGTCGGAGACTCTCTTCCGACCTGCTGGTATGTTATCATCTTCAATGTTACTGGTAAACGCTTCATACTCCTAATCAGTTATGCTCTTTACGGAGCCCATTGTCTATTGTTTCGCACTCTATGATGGCTTGAATTATGGGATAATTGTTTGTTCAACTTATTTTCATTACCGGACATGTCGTTGACATACTGGTGTCCAGTATCTTGCTGTGGAAGCGATACCCCTTATTTATGCTCAGTATGGCCTTCGGGACCCACAGATTGAGTTGACGAATCTCGCACTTCTTGTCGGATTCACACTCGCAATACCCTTGTTCTATTTTCAACGGAAAGCAACGATGTGGCGAGAGAATAAAGAGGGAAAGAAGAACGTGCCAGAGAATAAATTGCTTTGGTTATTTGTAGGTTAGCATCTCGTCTTGTGCTTAAAATGTTATAATGCTCAAATTCAAGGCATTAGCGGCCTTTCTCTTTCCAGTTTCAATGTACTGGCTTGCTTGGACGGGTCGCCCGCCTATTAATATGTATGCGTCACTCGGTGCATTAGTGGTTTTTGGCATTTCTGGTCACATAGGTATATGTTTTGGTTTTTTGAGCGACATGATTTTTACTGAATGAAGCAGTCTTCTTAGCGGTCTCTGATTATACCGTCGAGAGCTACGGACCAATGGCCAGTAGTGCAGTGACTGGACAGAGTTTCGCTCGAGGTAAATAATCATTTTGATACGAATTCTGAGCGCCACTTCTGATACTATGACTAATGTCCTTAGAATGTCTTTGTGGACTCTTGGCTCTTGTTAGCGTCCAATTCTATCGCAATGGTCAGTTTTGGGGCTAGTTTCTATGCACATCCACATATCGCTCACCATTTGTATATAGTTGGCTTTGAGTGGGCAAGCACAATTCTCGCAATTCTCGCAACTTTGATGGGTGCTTTTCCCTTCATGTTTTATAGGTATGGTCCAAGCATTCGCAAGAGATCTCGGTACGCTCAGGAAATTGCCAAGTTGGAGGAAGAAGAGCGGCAACGTGCCAAGGCTATCGAATCATTGGATGAGACCAAAACGCAAGAATGATAGATTAGAATAGCCTTGGTCGTTCACGACTCTCAATAATAGAGCTCATGAGTATTTTCCATGTTCAGTGTCGTTGATATCTATTTGTCCGTGTGGAAATGATTTTTGAACGTTTGAATACACACCATCACCGTAAGCTGTGGTTTCTACGCGTTTCTTTGCCAGTTGGTGCCCGACCTCGACCTTGACAATAATTGGAAGGGAACGCACAGGAATCTCGAGGAAGTAACATTGCATTGCATATGTGACGTCGGAACGCAACATTTATCAAGGCATTCTCTCCTGTCGTCGCATGGCTCGCTCTCGTCATTTCTTCAGTCATCTCCTTTGAGCATTTGATAGGTGATCCGACCTGTGCTTTGAGGTCAAACTTGGCGCCTAAACAGATGAACCATTTTGCCTTCTTTGAGTCATCATGATTGCGACGGTGATGCATGGGTGAATGCAATGGATGATCAAAACTTGATGAATTTTTGAGGTGGTTTATCCTCCCCACAATGTCCATCGACGAAGCGCGCGCGGCCTTTTCAAGAAGTTGCCTTGCGAGGACCTTCGATAGCGGAATACACGCAGTTACCTTCCAGCCTACACCGGTCCGGGAAAACGAGGATAGATATGTTGTGGAGGAATGGGATGATGTGGATCAAGGTCCACCTTGGCTGTTCTTAGCCGTGTTGGATGGTCAGTGTCTTGTTCGCCGGGTTCGTCATCGAGCGCTCAATTTTTTCTAGGACACGCAGGGTCAGAAGCGGCAGAATATACCAAAGAATACCTTCCAATTGTGCTTCGCAATGCGTTGCGTTCGAAACTCACTAGTTCTCGGGACATATATAACCATGCCGAAATTTCAGCCTTCCTACGTTCACAGATTGAAGAGTTTGATCGTCATATCGGTGCTGCCGTTATAGCACTGTGTCCTAATCCTCATGAATTGGATCACTCCTCCGCCTCTTCTCTGCTGGATAGTTCAGACAGCTCTATTTTGCGTCGTGCCATCTCTGGAACGACACTATCTATAGCACTAATTGACGGCAAGAGGGAGAACTTGTGGGCTATAGGTCTCGGAGATTCTTCAATTGGTAAGCGCCCTGTTGGATGCCGGAGTCATCGCTCATTTATCTTGAGCAGTTCTCTTAACAAAGGAGAGAGGACCAACACTTACAGCGCAAAGATTGACAGCCTTGCATAATACATCTACTCCCTCAGAGTATGCACGGGTCAAACTAGCCCATCCTACGTCAGAGTACAACGTGTTGAAGGATCAACGCGTCTTGGGAGTTCTCAGTATCACCAGAGGTGCAGATCCAAGTTTCCATCCCAGCTGTTCCTTTCTTAAATAGTGATTAGCCATCGGAGACTTCTCATACAAACTACCTGCCGTTTACTCCGTCAACTTATTCTCAAAAATGCGGGCAGTACATGACGGTATTCTGCTTCAGAACATTTCGAAATATAACACCTCTCCCCCTTATATCATAGCAACAAGTGACGTGCATCATATTGACCTCACCACACTACGTGACAAGGAGCCTATCCTGCTCCTTTATACAGACGGTGTGAATAACATCATCGAGGGGCGTTTCCTCTTCCGAAAAGGGAATCCCAGTAAAATTGATCCCGCTGCTGTGCTTGGCGCGTTGCTCAGCGACCCTGTTGACAAGGCATTCCTTGAAGGAGTGTTTGACCACGAGGTAGAATCTCGATGGAATGAAGATGGAAATCGGGCAGTTGAGGTCCTTGGAAACATGCTTGGAGGGCGTGATGCGTTTCGCATGGAACAAATCATGACTCCAGCGCTTTTGAGTACTACAGGGGAGAGCGACTTGTACATCGATGACACTACTATTATATTTTGTCCCCTGGCACTATAGCATATCATTGATTCCTATGTTCAGGGTAATGGACTGGTCGGATCTGTAGTACCAGATGTTTGGAAAATCGCTTCTGCTTCAGCTAACTCGTCTCCGAAAACACTCCATCGACATATTCTCTCCTGAACTCTAAATATGTCAATAATGACTACCTCGTTTGAACTGCCGCTTTTGAAGCTGGAAGACTCCGACAGTTGAATGATACCCAATGTTTCTATAATCAGACATTTACAGTGTTTGCTCTCCTAAAATACAGCTATGTCAGAGGTCCGCAACCATTGCGGGATATTGAAGCTCTTCATTAGGATTATCCTCTCGATGACGTCCATGGACATGAAATGTCGGTGAGCAGATCTTGTGCATCTCCCACATATTGACAAATCCTAGGACTGCATGCTTCCTTTAATAGGACAGCTTCAGTGGGTGGAACTGCAGATACGTCAGGTGTAGGCTATGTTTGCATAACAAAAGAAGCAACTTTGTACAGAGGCAGAACGATATCTAGGAAGTATCCAAATTCACCTTTTCTAAAATGATCAAGGGTGGCTGAACTAGTGTTGCACGATTTTTCGGTCTGGGTGGCTCCACTCTCACCATGCAGTATTGCAAATATGTCTTGAAAAATGGGCAAGTTTGAGATGAGAATGAATCTTAGGATGCTGAAAAGAGTGTCTTCAATCTAATAAATGAATTGCTGAACATAAATCAGGTTCTGGTGGTATATGAAGATTCACCTCAAAGATCATTGGTATGAGGCAGTATAAAGTAACTTCCTCTTGCAACAGTGATAAGCCTTCATTTGGACTGCAGGCACTAAATTTATAGCATGACATGATGAGCACAGGCCACAGAAATAGCATAAAATAAAATAGCATGCACTTGGAATCCAATAATCATGCAGATCTGATGGCCATGCACAGAAATAAACATTTTGCATCCACAGATAACACCGCCAATTGATGAAATGATAGAAGCTAGATAGCATCAATCCATCATTTCCTTCGCTAAGTGGCTGCTATGCTTTGTACCCCAAAAATGATGAAGTGACAGCTTGACATTTTACCTTGGCACCTGACATCGCTTAGCAATAGATCTAGATATGGCTGAACAGCAAGACTGTTGACTTAGTATAATTCATGGTGTCTTGCTTATATTTTACAAGTTCACTGTTCTTTAGCATCACTTAGTCTCTTGGTGACAGTGACTTTCTTTTCTATATAAATACTTAAGTTTTTGTAATTAGCTATATTGAATTGATTGCTCCGAACAACAAATTTCTTCTAGTGTACCCTCTGCATATTATCAAAATTTATTATTGTCTTAACTTTGGTCTTCTCTTTAATCTTTTGACTGTTGTACATTACTAGACTTTGCTAGCATTCTAGGTACCTTAGCACCTTGCATCTATGGCTTGGCATTAGTGTTTAGATGTGTTTAGATATGCTAAGCACTTCTTTTGAGTGAAGATGTGCCACCTATACCAGATCATATATTCAGCATCTATAAGCCTCAAAATATTACTTACTTTACTTCTGGTATTGATCAGTCTTTCTTCTGCAGTTACCTTTCTGTAACTGCTGTAACAAAAATCTATGGTCTCTGCATTCTTGAGGCTTTATAGAAGGTAGACACTTTATAAAAGAAAGTTGACATAACTACTATTAGAGACTGAATGGATAGTATTCTGCCTAATCAGCTTCTCAAACTGACTATCAATGATCCTATTATGAAGTCCTTCAATACAATAACTGAATGAAAATCAATGAACTATATAATCCTATGAGAACAAGATGTATGAGGGTCAGACTGAGGAGAAAATTAAAAGTTACTTTTTAGCAATGGTTAAGCATTACAAAGAAGAACAAAACAGGAAGAATGAGGGTGGTGTTTTAAATAGTGATGAAGTAATTATAAAGAAGCTATTATGCCAAGATGTGCTTAACATAGCCTCAATTATCTTTGAGGATATCCAATATTGTATTTGAACATATGCAATTATAAATTAAAGTAGAGTCCTGGAAAGTTGATTTTTGCTGCTTTTCTTGTCCAAATCTGCCTCCTTTTTGATTTTTTCAATAATAGACCTTTCTAAACCAGCTTTCAATTGAATTAAGCACAGACTGTATCCCTCCTTGAGAAGAGAAATGATTGAAGAGCACTGAGCAAAGGATATGAGCTTTATGTGAGTTGAACTTTATTTCCACCTCAGCTTTTTGCTAGAATAAAAGATCAAAAAACCATCCCAATGATTGAATGTTTTGTTTGATTTATTACACAACCAATTTGATCAGAATCACATTGAATCATTCTTAAGCCAGTATATAGAAGCTTTACATATAGATTTGGAAATTTGATTGTCACTATATAAGCTAGTCTTCACAAAATTATTGGGACAGTTTTTGAGCCACTGTATGGAAAAGAGAATGACTAACAATAATCAATAATGAATAAAAATCCAGTCATATGACTTGTAATAGATGAATGATGTAGACGAAAAGAGAATAAAAAGAGTCAAGCAATCAATCAAGTGAGAAAAAGTGCCTACATATTGAACTAAGCCTGGAATAGAGTCGGATACCCAGAAAATATAATCCCTTTCAGTGTGTTCAATAGAAGCACTAAAAAGAAGCACTATATATAGCTTCATGGATGCACAGTCAGTGAAAAAGCTCATCACCGATTATGGATCAGCTATATGCCTGCCAATTAAAAATATTCTTGCAAAATTTGAACACCAAACATGTCTCAAGGAATTCAAATCTCTTCAACCCACTACTCCTAATTAATTTTTAGTTAAAGTCTTCAATATATCTAAAATGATGTATACAACCTGTTTATAATTGAAATCAAGCCACAGAAAAGCCCCTACAACAATGTCTTCCATACCCAATACCGCTCAAAAAACCAATGCTTTTTGGCTTCCATAAAAGGACCATGGGTTATGAGAGGTTTGACTGTAGTAGTCACTACATGGATTAATAAAAGCATCTGTACCTAGATTAGCATGTAAAAAAGTGCTGAAGAGGCATCTTGGTCATGCAAAGGAGAGTCCATGATGCCGATTGAAGAGTAATGGATGAGCGAAAAACTTACGGCAAGGAACAATACAATCACAACTCTGTTGAGAGAAACAAAGCTTAGAGTAAGAAGCTCTCATCCCGTGCCGAATAGTACTTCCTAGACAGGTTCGTTCTTTTTTTCGCCCGTCACAAACGGAAAGAAGTGATGTTGGGATGACATACGCCGCAAGCGGTTGATGCAATTTGATGAGAGGCCGTAATGTTGTCAGACAGTAAGGAAGCTTTATTATTTTCCAAGGTCAGCAAATTGCGGGCTTTTGAAAAAGGTTTTGCCTTAGGATCCTTGTCGATGAAGGGCTCTACGCATCATCGAGGCCATGCCAATGATAGAAGTTGAAACTCGTTGATGATGACACAGCCACCACTGTACCGGTTGGAATTTTACCGCTCATTGCCGCTCATCATTCTTTCCACCGTCATCATCAACGATGGCGACGACGCTCCTCCTGCCCATTCAGCGGCGGACACCGTCCCCCATTCCGGCTGACCCAATATCTACACAGAGCGTTATCTCGTCAGCCGCATCGTCTCAGACTACACCCTTGACAATGTCGGTGCAGACGGTCACCAATACCAACGCGACTTCCTTCCAGCGGACATCTCAGGAAATCAGAATTGTTACAGTGACTGAGGAGACTGTGAAGCTTGAAACAAGGCCTGCAACGTCCAGCCAGGACTCATACATCACTCGTGTGATGGCAGGTCCATTACCACCGTCGCCGCCAGCCAGCATCGTTGACGAAGAGGATATTGTATACGTTGAACCGGATTCTTCTGTTACATTACAAACATCGACCGAGCCTCCCACGCCTCCATTGCCCGGGCCATCCACCCCACCTCCGCCACGAGTTCATCGTTCGTCAACTGACACCAAAGCTTCATCTCTACACGCAGTTCAGCCCACCGGCCCGTCTACGCCACCTCCGTTTGCTTATCTTCCTTCTCCACCATCAACATCGTTCGCCAAGTCCGCCAGCCATCTGTCTTCCGATGTCTATCTCCAACCACCACCGGCGCGGGAACGACCAGCTCGTCGCAACACCATCGGTTCGGCACCCAAACAACCCTTTCCAGTTGGCACGAGTGGCGGCGAACTTCAAGAGGACATACAACTCTATGCAGAGACCATCAGGCGTGAACGATTGTCCAAAAAGGCGAAGATGGCTGCGCTCACTCTGCGTAATGAAGAGGAGACGGTAACAATTGGTAACATCATCGACGAGGGGCATGTCAACTATGTACTCATGTACAACATGCTCACCGGTATCCGCATCGGTGTCTCACGGTGCCAGGCCAAGATCAAACGCCTACTCACATCAGACGACTTCCAGGCGAAACACAAGTATTCTTTTGACATCGTTGGTAACGAACTCACCCCTTCGGCCAAGTATGATTTCAAGTTTAAAGATTATGCGCCTTGGGTGTTTAGGTCTCTGAGGGAAGATTACTTCCATCTGGACCCGGCAGACTATTTATTGTCGTTGACGAGCAAGTACATCCTAAGCGAGCTAGGGTCGCCTGGAAAGTCAGGCTCATTTTTCTACTTCTCGCGCGATTACCGGTTCATCATCAAGACGATTCACCATGCCGAACACACATATCTTTTGCGTATCTTGCCTGAGTACTACGAGCACGTCAAGGCCAATCCACATACACTCCTCTCGCGTTTCTACGGTTTACATCGTGTAAAACTTCCTCGGGGCCGGAAGATCCACTTTGTGATCATGAACAATATTTTCCCACCGCACAGAGATATCCACGAAACCTACGATCTTAAGGGTAGCACTGTTGGCCGCGAATACCCTGAAGAGAAAGCGCAGCAAAATCCTCGTGCGGTGCTCAAGGACCTCAACTGGATTCACCGTGGACGCACACTCGAGCTCGGTCCTGAGAAGCGTGCTCTCCTTGCGGAACAGCTCAGACGCGACGCAGTCTTTTTGAAAGAGGTCAACGTGATGGATTATAGTTTGTTGGTGGGAATTCACAACATGCAACGGGGAAATCGAGATAATGTACGAAGAAATACTCTCAAAGTTTTCTCGGTACGTATCTTCAAAAATATCGTTCGCTACATTAATTCATCCCTGGTAAAGCCTCAGATCCCTCCTACTTCCCACCGGAGAAAGACCATGGGACATTCGCATTCCCTCTCCGGACACCATTTACAAGGTTCACCTGAAGCCATTGCAATGCGTCGCGCGCTCTACCGTACCTCAGGACACGTTGACGCTGTCGAACTTCCAGATGCCGCCGATGAGCCTCCTCCTCCTTCTGCTGCTCAAGACTCTTCGATGACTGAAGGTCCATCCTCACAAATGCAACATTTTTCCTATTCTCAACCTCATCCTGTATCATCCCACCCCCCTAATGCATATTCATCATCATACCAGCCACATACACACCGACGCGAACGCGAGTCTTATCGAGAGAAAGGCAAGGAGCGTGAGAAGGACCTGGCGGACCATTTTGTCGATCGCCAGCATTTCGTGTTCTATCAAGACGAAGGTGGCTTGCGGGCGACAGATGAGAGTAATTACGATATGGACGTGATCTATTACGTTGGTGTTATTGACATTCTTACACCCTACCGTGGCAAGAAAAAGCTTGAACACTTCTGGAAAGGACTACGTGCCGATCGCGTAAGTCGTTTCATATCTTTTTGCCCTTTGGTCAATTTATTCTCATTCTCTCATTGGTAGCACAAAATTAGCCCAGTTCCTCCCTCGGAATATGCGAACCGATTTCTGGCGTTCATGAAAGCAATTATGCGGGGCGGTGAGGGTGGCGCAAGGTTCAAGGACGAATAAGGTCCTCTCTCTTCTCATCGGGTTTATATGTTGGTCTATTCTTCCTTCCCTTCGATTTCGATTCTCATCTCATTGCCATCTTATTCATCCCCATTTTTACATCGAGTGACGCATCGTTGTCCTCTCTACTTTCATATCTCTTGATTCATCCATCATCATATATATTGCATTACGACATCCACATACTATGTACCTCAGACACTCCTTTGGTCTTTCCGCTTTGCTGCGCACAAGGCGCTTCACGCTCCTTTTTTTATTGTCTTCATTGTGTCCGCGCGATACCGCTGACCGGCCATGGTTTACTCCCCTTCTCAGTAGTCCCCGACCTTTTATTGCTCTCATTTATATACCGACTCTCATATTCTATCTTCAGATACACACACAGAATATACACAGAATATGCTCACAGGCGGGCACTCGGATAACGTCACATTGATGCAAACCCCCGAGGTTAGGCAGATTTTTGGGGCCCTTACTATAAGGACCAATCATAAGCAGCGGTATCCCCGTGGGGTTTGACATGTCACGTGACCGTCATTGTATGGACCTCTCGGGAAATTACTTGCCTTTCTCCTTCGGATGGTAAAACGTCTCCATCGGAATACTTTATCTTTTAAATATTCATCAGCCGTCTCCCCGACACCTGATTGAACTTTGTTTATAGCCTTACTGATATCCAAATTCCTTATTGGAGTTATGTTCGTCCCTTCTTCGACCCACAACCTCTCTTGCCAATCAAATTCGCGGCCACCTGCCTTGATAGAGCGCCAAATTTTCACGATGTGAGATAAACTTTCGGCTTCATCTGAATACCAAATCTCAACGAGATTCTTTCCTCTTGACGTACCAGGACTTTCCCGAGATGCATATTTAGCTAACAAGCTCACGGGAGGAGGAACTCGCACCGCACGTCCCATTATGCCAGGTTCCTCGATCGGTTGTCTTACGGAAGACGACCTTCATACGATATTTCTCTTACTTCGCGACCGTGACGGTGATAGAGAATGGGTCTCTCGTTGGGTCTCAGTCGGCGCTCTCGTCTCCAGCGTCTCGCCGCAATGGCGGGCCATTGCATTCCGCGACTCTTCATTATGGAGAGATGTTTTCATTGGTCCCACTTCTTCACCTGCAATGACGCGTAGAGTCCTCGATCGTGCTGCGGAGCACAACCTTCGGGTTTTTATTTGGGTACCTGAAGGCATGGGTGGACCCCTTTTCAACGATTTCTCTGCACCATTCAACACGTCCCTGCAGCTGGTTATCGCCCAAAGCGCTCGCTGGGAATATCTTTCCGTCGTTTCGCCATTTTTTCCCCTTCTTCGCATCACGAAATTGCTCTCCGGCGTTCCATTGACCCAACTCAACACTATGGAACTCATCAGGTCCGATACAGCTTTTACGGTGTCTTGCGGACCATTTATATTGAGTTCAGTGATTTTCAGACACCTCGTCTTGGACGGAGTGATCATTCGTCCTGCGCACTCTTCCCAATTATCAGGTTTATCGAGTCTCAGTGTCGCAAACACTGATCTTCGGATGTTGGACGGGTTTAGAATGAAATTATCGACTTCTGTTTCCATCCCGACGGATTTGTCGCCATCGATGACGAGAATTCAGCACCTGAGCATTAGTGCACCGCTCCTGCCATACATTTCATCATTTCTGTCCTTTGATCCTTCGACTCTTGTCTCACTCAAGCTCGGTGGGCTTTCAGGAGACAGCTTTCTACCTTGTGATGCGTCTGTATCACTAGTGTCAAAGATACTGACCGAGAACCTGCGTTCTCTGGAATTGGCGGATATGGACGGAGAGGCTGTGAAATCACTGTTCTTTTCCCTACGCGGCAGGATATTTGGAGGACTGCGTACACTCAAAGTTGTATCTACTGACCTTCAAGGTCTAGCAGAGTGCAAGTCGGACATACGAAGCATTTTCCCTAGCCTTACCAGTTTTCCTCAAGTACTATGACCTTTTGACTAGGCGCACACTGATCGGTTTTCCCGACTTCTTGTAGAATGACAGTTCAGTATGGTATCAATACTTCCTATAGCACTTCATAAATAATTGAAATAATATATTGATCGTTTACGCAAATACGTGTAAAACTCAATAAAAATTCCGCAAAACAGTTAGAAAGAAACATAAATTTCGAATGTACAATCACGGGAGACGTGTTTCGAAATGCCTCTATGTATGCATTACTATGTCTCCTGATTTCCTTGCATGAGGGTTTTATCTTGTGTTTGTCAATCGACATCGAGACTCGTTCGACCAGCACGTCGTTCCAGCGATGTTTGCCACTCCCACTCAAATGTTTCGAACACTACTGCTCAAAAGCACTTACTGCCCCCTTTTTTGGGGTATCAGTGATGAATATATAATTTACATGCAACAAAGAAGTACGGAAGTTATACAGGTGTTTCTGGAGGTGCCAATTGCAAAGACCAGCCAGATCTTGTGATTCAAGCACTGCTCAGTCGATACAAATACAAGCATTGTAATGTTTTGGTCCTTAATTACTGCTTTCGTCAAATATGTTGCCACCGAGATACAATTTGAAATGTCTCCGAAATATTTGATAGTGATCTGATAAATGGGGATGATTAACAAGGCCGAATTAATAATACCTATAAATAATCAAGAAGTATACAAGTCGGCGGCAAAAGAGTTTCACGTAAGGTAGGTCCTAGCTGCCAGCAGTTAGTCAGGCACAGACACACTCACCACACTCTATAAATGCATCACAGATGGGAGCTCACCATATTCAAATGATTACTACATGTTATAGGTAGCATCATTAAAAACATATTCATTAAGGTTCATTCCATAAGTAATAGGTGTAAAAAATTCAGATGCTGCACATCTAATGTTGTCTTCTCTCAACATTTTCATTGATTCTGTCTCTTCTCAACATTAAAGCCGACTGATTCTAAGACATTGTGGCAACTCATGTTGACAGCATGCATCGATTGTGTTGATAGAAGCACACATTAAAGTTTGGCAGATGGTGAGAATTCTGTCAGCGATGCAGGTGAAATTTTTCCCACACCCGAAACAAATCCCTTGAATCAAACACAACCAAGCAAAAGATGCATAACATAATGTGCTTCTCGATGGAAGCATGAAGTGTTCCAAATCAGGAGAAAATCATTTCACACTGATTCTATGTATGTAACGTGTGAATGCTTGATGTTTTAAACATCATCGAAGCATAAATGACTTGCTTGTGCAGTGCAATCATCAATGAATGCAAAATTCAATCTAAAAAACAGTAACCGACTCAGGAAACAGATGTTTTTCAATATACATTATACAGATTGGAAAGATTGACAGAACTTTCACAAGTTTAAAATATAGACCTTGTTTAAAAGCTGCCAGTATCAACATGTTTATAGTCTTATACATAGCAAGTGTGAGAGTGATAATCCTAAATAGGAGACAATCATTTTTCACTAACTTTATACAATGTAACAAATGAATGCTTTGCTTTTTGAATGTCACCGAACTATCAATAATCTGCTTGTGTAGTGCAATCATCAATGAATGTGTAATTTAGTCTAAAAACAGTAATCCGACTCAGGAAACAAATGTTTCTCAACAAACACTGTCTGAGTCAGAAAGATTGACAAAATCTTTACAAGCTTGAAATATAAACATTGTTCAAAAGCTGTCCTTATAGCTCTATATTAATTGTATGCAGCATATTGTGACATACTACAATAGCAATAATCCTAAATAGGAAACAACCATTTTTCACTAACTTTATACAAGATAATGCATAAATGCTTTGCCGATTATATGTCGTCAAAGCATCAATAAGTAATTCAAACAGCGCAGCATCAATCAATGTGATCCAATCTAAGAACAATAATCCGACTCGGAAAACAGATGTTTTTTTTATATACACTGTCTGAGTCGGAAAGAACCATCAAAAGCTGCCAATACTAACTAACATGGCTATAGTTTTATGTTGGTTACACATAGCATGCAATGACAGTAACAATTCTAAATAGGAGACAACCATTTTTATGCAATATAATGCATGAATGCTTTGCCTCAAAGCATCAATGAATGGCTCAAACAATGCAGCATCAGTAGATGTAATCCAATTTAAAAACAATAATCTAACTTAGAAAACAGATGTTTTCCAATAAATACTGTTCAAGTCAGAAAAACTGACAGAGTGCCCACAAGCTTGAATTATGAATATTGTTTATAGGCCACCAGTATGAACATGGTTATAGTTTTATGTTGGTTGCACACAACATACTGTAATAGTAATAATCCTCAGGAAGAGACAACCATTTTTCACTAACTTTATGCAATGTAACACATTCAAAGCAGTGCAGAGTAGCATAACAAGTGGGAAAGAATGTCAACAGCAGATATTAGCAGCTTAAGTCTGGGGTTTTCAGGTATCTGGCTGACACCATTAAATACTGTAGAGTCAATGACATACAAGTTTTCATGTATACCAACCTTGAAATATAAGCCCTTTGGGGGGAATCAACAACAACAACACATTCAAAGCATCAATAACTACATAGCTCAGATAATGCAGCATCAATAGATGTAATCCAATCTAAAAACAATAATCCAACTCAGAAAACAGATACTTTCTAATAAATGTTGTCTGAGATCAGAAAGATTGACAACATCGTTCAAAAACTTCCACCACTAACATAGTTCTATGTTTTGCACACAATCTATTGTAAAAGTAATGATTGAAGTTCCTCATACATATCTTGTATATGGCAAAGTGATGAGATCTTATATAAGACCATAATTTTTGTCATATCCTTGGATTGAAGGCATCTGAAATATTGTTGAGATATTGCTTGGGAGGAAGTACCAAAACCTCACTCCAAGATAATTTAATCAAAAGAGTTGATTTTTAACAAAGTGCTTAGATGGTCCATCATCTAAGTTTGAAACCCAAAGACATCCAAGATACATCATTTCTCTGATTATGGTTCCCAAGCACCACAAACTCAGAAAGTGGATAAACTAACTTTAAAATTAAATTACACATGTACACATATCAAGCTGTTGTAGAATACAGTGAGTTTAATCCTCATATTGATCGTCGTCGTCGTCGTCGTCGACCGGTGTTGCTTCCACCACCACTTTCTTACCCCGTGCTGGTAACTCTGATTAGAAACAATATCAAAAGGCCTTGTGTATGAGACATACTCTTTCGCGCAGGGGCAGCGCCGCGTTTCCGAGCTGCCGCCGCCTTCTTCTTGACGACACGCTTCTCAAGTGCGTGATCTTCTTCCCCTTGGGCACGATATTCCTCGAGGATCTAGATTCGATCAGCCATGTTATCGTGATAAGACACCTTCGATCACTTGCCTTCTCGAACTCGTCCAGATCAGAATCGGGTTTATCTTTGGATTTGTTGCTTCGAGCCTACACGTATTGACATTAGGAACCATGAGAATAGCAACAGAGGAGTGCTTGCCTTGGCGAGTATTTCCTGGAAACGCTCAAAGACCTTCGACTCATGTAATTTATCGCGATAGAATTGTAGGCCTTCGATTAGCTTCTTGACAGATCGCTCAGATTTGAACGGGAGGAGAGACAAGCAGTATGCAATGTCACGCCACTGCCGTGGCTCTTCACATAGATGGAAGCGTTGGCAAAGCTTTTCGACGATGTTCTCAGCTTGTTTTTCCTGGTGCGTAGATCAGCTTGCATTTCCACATAGAGAGCGTACGTGGTTAAAAAAACTAACCTTTTCAATGAAAGTGAAAATGTACTTGAGCGTACTTTGAAACGTGTCTTCGTCGACGGCATGAGCTCCGGTTGATAGATGACTGATCACTAAGAGATTATGAGTACAGTTCATCAGCAAGGAAAGGTTGAAAAAACTCACCGTCCGGCAAGTTGTTGTAGATTGCGTTCTCCTTCGTCGACAATTCCTTGAAGAAGAGTTTTGCCAGATCCGCTATGCGGGGTTCCGGATCTTCCAAACACTTTGCCATTTCACCAAGCTGGCCTTTGACCTTGATCATGCCATTCAAGATCAGATGTGTAAGTACCATTAGCGTGTTTTTCTTGACAACAAGGTCCTTGTCGGAAAGGCCCTTGTATAGTTCGTTTGAGTTTTCGTCAATGATGTTGCTGAACGATACTGCGACATCTCCGAGCGCGATAACGATGTTACTACGGATGTTTGCATCGCGCGAGGTCTCCAAGATTTTGAAAAGAAGTCGATGGTGCGCATCGCAGAATTGAGAACTAACGCATAAGAATTTGCTGAGGGATAGGGTGGCAGCCGCTCGTAATGTCCGATTCTGGACGAGGACAATCAGAATATGGTCAGAAATTGCAACTCCAACAAGTACCTTGAATTTGTGAGGACTGCCACATATGTGGACGAGCATGGGCCCGTATATTGCTAATAATGACTGTTTACCATAAAGGAGTTCAGTCTCGCGGATAGCAGCAATCCGTTCACCAATCTCGTCTTCAGCATTGCCGGCGACTTGATCGAGCTCTTCTCCACCGTCTTTGGATGGTTGATTGTCTCCTTTCTTAGTGGCTGTTTGCTTCTCAACTAGAACAACATAATTTGAGTCAAGCTTTCAACACATCAAGCTGCCAGCATATTATACTCACTGCTCTGTTTCTCGTCTTTTTGTCGTTTCCACTCTCGTTCCACCAACTCGAGAAAAACAATCTGTTTGATGGCAACATGGCCAACTACAAAGAGAAGCTGGCTCAACTCAAACGCGTCGCCTGCATCTTGTCCCTGGCCATCGCCCTGCATCGACTCAGGAGGTGCGCTGATATCGTCCGAACTACGCGTCACGTCTCCGGGATGAACTTCATCCATTACACTGGGGTCCTTCTCGGTCGGTTGCGAAGGTTGCCAATCCGTACTTGTTGTTTTCGGTTTACGGTCCTGGTTGAACGCCCTTCGTGTGAGGTTCTTGATGATCTCGTTGCACAGTGCATCGGGGTGTTCGCCCAGAGCGTAAATGGTATTGATCGCCTGTTCCGCAAGACCAAACCAGTCTTTAAACCGGCAAGGCATCTCAATT
Source organism: Termitomyces sp. T70a (assembly GCA_017657195.1). NCBI lineage: Eukaryota > Fungi > Basidiomycota > Agaricomycetes > Agaricales > Lyophyllaceae > Termitomyces > Termitomyces sp. T70a. Next base: position 16,138 of record JAGGAT010000127.1, on the reverse strand, counting down.
ACTGCCTGGAGCTTGCAGAAGATAGAATTATCCATCCCGAGCCGCAAGGTCTTGTCGAGTAATGAACCTGTTATATATTGGCTCATACTAAAAGTTCGAGGAGAATACTTTTACCTTTCACCTTTTTGGCACTTCCGTTTAGTCGCTGCAGAGCTACGCAGGTATAACGAGCTAAAGTAAGGTCAGCCTGGCACAGAATGACTTAGTTTAGTTTACACAACAGCTGGTACAACTTGGATTGTTTACCTTCCCAAGAGGTCCAAGGCCTATCTTGAGCATAGTTTCCACTCGATCGGTCAATACACTTCTCTTGGCTAGGGCCAGCATTCCAAGGATCGCAATCGCTCCGCGGCGCTGAGCTTTGGGAAGCTGTTTATTGGTGCCTTTAGCAGTCACTGGTGAATGATACCGTTTCCTATCCATCTTGCGACACTCACTATAGACTTGCCAAAGTTTGGATTGAATATCATGGTGGACCTGATTTTCGTCCATCATAATACGCATCATCTCCTCCAAGCTCGTCAGCTCTGCCAACGTCGCGTCGTAGGTCAGCCTAGATATATAAATCAGACAATGAAATGCCGGTAAGAGACAGAAGGTATTACTCAATCATGTTTTTGGCGATACGATTGACTTGCTCTTTAGGGCTGAGATCGGGGACGGGGTCGAAGTATATACTCTTGTAACATTCTAAGAGCCTCGAACGAATCCCTTTGAGCTCGTTGCCATCCTCAGATGTCGAAGTTGTATTATCTTTGTTCCATATGAGATGCAACATTTTTTTGATCCCAATCTGAAAGGTACTTTTAGAGGCGATCTGGACGATGAATCACACACATACCTTTGCGCTTTCAAAGTGGTACTCGTGCGAGACACGGAAGAACTCAATAGCTTCAATGACCTCAGCTTTATGTGTCGAACCCAACAAATCGCACATAGTTTCCATGGCACCCTCAATTTGACGGATAAAGTTGAGCGCCTCCCCATAGTATTTCTTTTTCAACCGAAGTTGGAGAAGCTTATCAGTCTCCAATGCCGCCAGAGCTTCCTGTTCGCTTGACAAAGCCGCAATATCTAATTGAGATTTCCTTGGGGCGATTTTTGAACGTTTCTGGGCCTTCTTCCGCGGTGTTGGTTGCTCGCCATTCTCTTCATCCACAGCCATCATAGGCTCGTCTTCTTCCGTATCACCACCTTGTGTGTCCTCTTCGCCTGCTGCACCTTCCTCACCTTCCTCATCGACATCCATCTCGTCATCGCCCTTTGATCTATGAACGTGCACAGAATAGGTTAGAAGATGTACCTGGTCTGACTAGAAACCTTACCGTTTCTTCTTCTCCTTGGACTTGACCTCATCTTCCTCGTCGTTATTATCATCAGCATCATCTTCACCGTTCCTCTCAACGGCTTTTCCCATCCTATCCTCCACCTTTGCCAGTTCCTGTTTGACAGCATCAAACTCTGTTTCAAATACAGATTGCTCCAAGAGCCCCCCATGCATCACATAAGGGTGAGTGAGTAGGAGCTGGACAAGGAGCGACGCCGCTCCTTTGCGTACGGTGGAGACCTTGTCCGATAACGCTGAAACCGCCGCCGCCGTGATTTGAAGACGCTGTTTCGGAAACTTGACCTTGAGCTCGCAGAGTTTCGAAAGCACTTGGAGGACCTTGCTTCGAACATAAGAGGAGATATCCATCAGACGAACAATAAGCTCGTCATATAAACTAATACTCTGTTTTTGTGTCTGACGCTGCTCCTCGTCGGCTCCAGAAGTGACCAGCTCTCTGATTAGATGCCCAATAACTTCGATGAGAGCAACACGTATTGGGTATGACTATGGTTTTTTAACATTTTAAACGGTGTGTATTTAATGGCGAGGTCACCTACTTCCGAGTCCATTTGTTCACGCAATAAGCTGAATTGCTTCAGAATCGAGCGAGGCGCCAGCTCTGCGAACCTGACGAGGAATCTCGCAAAGACTCTGGGTCCTTTTTGGTCTTGCACATTGAAGTTTTTAGCAGCGATTTCTCGAAGTAGCTCATCACCAAGTTGGGGGTGATCAAATTCATTCGCCAGGATTGACAAACATTCGGCCATTGGTTCCGCGAGGTGCTCGTAAAACTGAAGATGTTGCATGATAGCGACTTGGGCTCCAAGCGTGTGCCCATGATGCTTAACCGCAAGACAAATGATCTTCAGAACACCGACTTTGATGGCCTCCACCTTCATATATTGCTCGTTCTCAGTGACATGATAGGCAGGACGAGTCATACACCTAGTCAAAGTCAGTCTAACCCAATTCAAATCACGACAGTGAGGACGCATACGTGATAAACGCCTCTCTCTCCGCTGTTGTTGTCCATATCCTTTGTGTCTGAAGCCGAAGAACCTTGCTGATTAACCCCAATGTCGCAGGTATTTGGTCCGCCCAAGTCCATCCATCGTTCTTTTTGCTCGCGGATCGACTAGACACCGCCTTGCCGCCTGCCTTTCCACCTCTTCCTCTGCGTCCCTTTGGAGCCGGCACTCTCGGTCCGTCCTCGTCCTCTGGTTGCCTGACTTTCTCTGCGACTGAAACGAACCAGAGCAGAAGAAATCCAAACATCTCCAGCGGCAGCTTGTGCGACATGTATCCATGCTGATCACCCCGTTCCACATCCCGTATCGTAGCATCTAATTCCGCTTGCAAACCAGAAGAAATAGAGTCAAGCAACTTGTTCATCATGGGTCCAGACACCGCGTCGGCATGCTTCAGTAAGCTTCTGTACACATCGAACACATCCGATTCCGTAATTGCATCACTTGCTTCCGCGACGGCCTCGACAGCCGCTGAAAGGATATTAGAGGTCGAACCACCAAGCAGATAAGGGAGATTGACCTTCCAGAAGAGGCTCAATGTCTTTGTCATTGGGATCATGGTCGTTCGGTATCGGATAATCATCATTTTCTGTGAGGGCCTGAATCTCCTCCTGCAGCTCGAAGCTGATCGCCATGACCGTTGTTGTTGAAGACGCGACTGGATCACGTGCGAACACGACGCGACGCGTGACAGTGTCACTGTCACGGCTTTGAACAAAGACTGATGATTTTAACTTCACTGCTGGCACACAATTATGTATCCTTGGGAAAAGGTGAAGAGGAAACTTGTTATGTGATTTCCAATGTGTCAATGTCTGATGGAAAAAGTCTTTGAACAAAGGAAATTTGCCTTTTTCTGTAGTAAAAAGCTGGCCAAGAAACAGATGACAGATTTCTTTGACTCTTTCCATTAGAAACATCTTCTGGCTCCAACAGTGCTTCTTGTTCATCTACTCCTTCTTTGAAGTAATGAAACAGAGTAGATGCTCAGAAAGAATTAACAAAGGAGGATGACTCCTACATTTTCCTCACACGATAATTCGATGATTACGTACGTAACTAATGAGCGCTTCTCCTCAAAACAAAGTGATTTTAATGGATCTACTTCATGGGATGGAAACCCTTGTCCTAAGTCTAATTCATATATGCCAGAGGTTTGGACATCAATAGTTTACCATGCGCAACTCAATCATCCAGTTCTCCCTCTACAGAATGACGACGAACCCAAGTCACCCAAAGAATGGACAACAACTTTTGTATTATTAGTATCAACATAATTGTTCATAGCCTGAATGAGTCCCTAATTGTGCTTCAGGATCCCACGACAGGCACAGCTCCAGTAAAACAATAAGTACAACCATGTCCGTCTATACCAAACCACTAGCGAAAGAAAAAACAATTGCAACCCCATCACGCTCAACAAAAAAAAAATACACAGATCGAAGCGAAACCATCAGAAAGTGGGCAGGGGGGTGTTGACGATGACTATAGACTGCTCTTGAACCCCTCCTGTGGTCCACCAACAAGATCGAGGAGATGATCTACAACCTCCTGCGGCGCGGTGACGTGCCAGCCCGCAAGGGTGCGTTTGCTACTGTGACCGACGGCGGTGGTGAACACGGCTTCAGGGCGTATGGAAAGTTTGACGGGAGGAGGAGAGCCGCCTTCGACCAGTGTTACGGACATTGGGGCCGGCATGATCACCTCCGTCGTTCCGTTCGGGAAGAGAAGGAGCGAGCGGAACATGTCTTCGTCGGTCTACATCTTGGCTCAGTAAAAGACAAACAGGCTGAAAAGAGAAATATTACTTTGTCGTCTCCGGCGCAAAAGATGAACTCGGCATCAGGATTCTTGTACAATATTCGTTTGACAATCTCGCCCTGTTAACAATGCTGTCATGTGCCTTCTAGCACCAACCCATGAGTAAAACGCACCTTATTAACTGCGATTGGTCTAACTTCAAGATTTTTCTTTCCAACAAGTACTAGATCAAAACTCCATCAGCGCCGCCTCAGCCCACCCAAAAAGATGGAAACGCACCTTCAATAGGTCTTTTATTCGCTAGATTATTCTCCAATAAATCTTGACAATGCCTGCACTGGAACAACCTGTCCCTCCCATCAGCACGTCAAGAAAAACCAGACGTGGCAAATACTCACCCCCATTCCGGATCGCTCCCTCTATAATGCCACGTTATCGAGCTCTTTTTCACCTCAATATGGCTCCCGGCCGTCCTCTCTGTATAATACCTAAAGACCTCCGCAACTTCTCCCATCCAACTCATATCCAAATTCTCCGTAAAATTTACCCACTGGATATTTCCCCTCTCTCTCACGAACCCACCATGCTCCGCGCTGCATAATCCAAGCTCGAGTCAGCATACGAGCACACCCACTCACCACAAGGAGAAGGAAGAAGACGCACCTGAACCCAACATCCCTGAGATGACCAAGATGCTGTTCAAGGAACGCGCCATCTCTCCCCGAAATGATGTACACGATATTCTTCGGATCCGCCGAGAGCCGCTCCAGTGCCTCAAGTGTACTTGCCGAAGGCACAGCCATCGAAGGCGTCTTAACGATCGGAGCCAACGTGCCCTATAAATTTAAAGACGCACATGCGTAAGTCAAACAGATATATCACCACCAGATAGCCGAGGAGAAAAGAAAAGTTGCCACATGTGGAAGAATGATGTCGAAAGATTGGGTAGAGGTCCATATCGGGAAAAGCGAGGAGTTTAAAGATATGACGGAAATGATGGATGATGAAATGAAAGGTGGACGATGGAAGATGTGAGATGCGAGATGCGAGATGCGAGATGTACATGAGATAGGATAAGAATAGCATGAAGCAGTCATGGATGGAAAAAATGAGCATCCCGCAGAATCGCCGAGGTCTCGCCCCTGCGTCTGTGTGTTCCTTTCTCCTGGCTCGCTCCGACGGGAGAGGACAGAAGTTGAGAAGACGGAGAAAAAAGAATCTTGCGAAACGACAGATAGTGGGGAACCAATAACCGAAATCGTGCAAAGAAGGGAAAAAAGTACAAGGCAAGGAAAAAAGAGGAAAGAACGACGCGAAGTTGAAAGAAAAAAAAAGAACAGGACAACTCACATCGTAATCCAACAAAAACAACCTCTTCCCCTTCCCCCTCCCTGCCTTCTCATACTCCCCAAGCAATCGCTCTCTCGGAATATACGGAGTCATCCTCGCCTGACCCTCCCCATCCACTTGCCCGAGCAACATTTTTACCAACAACGCGCCCCACGAATGGCTCGTGTGCGTCGTCACTACCTTGTACAACTTGGCCTGCCTCCGAGCCTTTTCCTCAGATGACATGAGAAGCCCGCGGTTAATCGCAGCTGCTACGTCCTGATTGCAAACGTATCAGCGTGTGCACGATAAGCATGGTGGTAATGATCAAACGCACCCCAAGGTTCCAAGGATTAACCAAGAGCGCATCCTCCATATGCTTGCTAATTCCCATGAACTCGCTCAACACAAGCGGCGAATTCTTCCCTCCTAATCTCTCCTTTCCCCCATCCCCATCTTTCACATCGTCATCAGTCTGATTCTGCGCGATGACAAACTCCATGCTGGTCGTATTCATGCCATCTCTCAAAGGCGTGATGACAGCAAGATCAGCAACGGAGAGCAGGGCGTAAAATTCGTCCTTCTTGAGTGATTGGTGGCTAATCGGTTGAAGCAAATTAGATTGATATTGAGAAAAAGGATAGAACTCACTAATGATGTACAGGGATGAAATCGAGAGATCCGTATTCGCCGTTGATGTGCGCTACAAGTTCAGACACGGCGCGCTCGAGTTTGGGCGAATCAGTCATCGCGGGAGATGTAACCTGGATCATGACCACGTTCCCGATCCACTCTGGGTAGTCTTGAAGTAGCTTCTCGAAAGCGCGAAGCTACAAGTATGATAAGCTTCATTCCGACCAATCATCGGAGAAATGAAAGAGACGAAAAGTAAAAGAAACCTTCTAACCAAGGGGGAAAAAGACACCCACCTTTTGTAAGACACCCTTGACAACATCGAGCTTGTCTCTTCCAACAATGATCTTCTTGCCCTCGTACAGCGTCCTGAGTGCCTCAAGCTTCGGCTGTATACCGGGCCGTTTGATGTCACGTCCAACACGCTCGGCATCGACACCGACCGGGCAATGCATGATGGCTGTGACGTGCCCCTCGACATCAATTCCCCGAGAGTTTGTCTCGTACCCACAGACGCGCACGCATGTGGAGGTGAAATGACGGGAATAGGAGTAGGTCTATGAGTCAAGTCATCAGTTTGATAAGACAGGCGACAGGCGGGATGGGACACAAGACTCGCCTGGAAGCAAATAAGGTTTGCACCGAGCATTCCGTCTAGAATTTCTTTCCGGCGGGGTAGACAGCGAAAGATCTCACTGCTCGGGAACGGAGTGTGTACAAAGAGACCCAGGACAACGTCTGGGATGGCTTCGCGTACAAGACTAGGATACAAAAGTTATATGAGCGAAGAGGCTGGGAGCAGGGTAATGTGATGTGTACCGGGGGACGAGGAGAAGATGATAGTCATGGACCCAGATAAGGTCTCCGGGCTGATAGACTTCTGCGATTTTGCGTGCAAAGGCAGCGTTGGCAGACTCGTAGTAGGGATAGTGAGCATCGGCCGAGGCGTATTCTGTAGCGACGTCTTGCCAGAGGAGATAGTGGAAGAGCGGCCACAATGCTTGGAGTAGATCAGTAATTAGTGGTAGCGAGAAGATGCCCACGTACTCTGCTTGCAGTAGCCATCGTAGTGGCCATGGCCTACCTTGTCGTCGAGCCAAACAGGGACATAGGTTATCTTCCGATCGTCGTCTGGATCGCTTTCCTTTGGCTGGTACGCACGGAGGGCCTCGTCGAGTGCAGCACGGTCCTTGGAGTCGACAGCATCGGAAGGTATATGCTCGCTCTGGGTTGGTGAGAGGATGTCACCGGTCCACCCGATGATAAGCTGCTCGTGAGTAGCAGCAAGGGACTGGATGCCGGAGATCATGGCGGCATGGCCGTATCTCGGTGCGATTGTCCAGATCGAGTCGGGCTTGTTAGGTGCATCGGCAGGGGTGGTGGGGGGCGTCGGGGGCGGAGAGAGGACGCCTGCACGTGTGTTGAGGGTTGCGGTGAGGGGAAGGTAGTGGCAGACGTGTAGGACGCGGCCGGAGAGGGGGATGCCTGCGCTGGCATGGAGTTTCTGGAGATCGTGGATGTCGGCGCGGACGGCGTCGAGGGAGATGTCGTCGCCGTGGCGAGTGTAGGGCTCAGAGAAGGAATGCATAGGGGACGAGACGACGAGAGGCTGCGCGTCCCTTTATAACCTGACTTGATCGATGATTTAACTTTTCCGTCATCTTGCCCGTTTCGGAAGGTGTCACTGCAAGGTCCTCATCGATCCCACGTCGATTCTTGCTTGGATTCTTTTCATGATAAGCCGTGATATGCCAATAACAGTATTCTTATCTCTTCATTCTGAATCTCGATAGCACTCTTTTTAAACTGCCTTTCATATTGGAGCCCCATCCAACGTTTACCTTTAGCACCCTTTCGAATCCAGAGTACATAGAGTATCACTGACTGCCAACCACAACGAACAAGGTCCATCGCCTTGGGGCCTCATAGACTTTGAAGTTGGTTAATGTGGGAGTCGAGATCGGGTGATGCATAGGCCGGTTGAGGTCCGTCTTTTCCACCTGCGCGGGAGCCTCGAGGCCGTGTGAACGAAGTAATTCTCTTTCCTCGTCATCAGCACCCTTTTTCTATGGCACACTCTACTGGCACGCATCAAAGATTCGTGCGGTAGTAAACGGCCCATGGCGTGATAGGGCAAGTGCCCAACAAGTCTCAATAAGGCGTGCTTCTGCTTGAGCGCGTGAAGATTCTTCCATCTGTAGTTGGAACGGCATCGGGAGTGTTTGTCGGCCGTTTCGTATGTTCTTCTTCTGTCGGTTTCTAGGGAAGAGACGGCTCAGGGTTGTCTCAGGGTAGTTTTTTCCTTGTCGTTAGCCATGATGTCCAAATGCGTTGACTCATTTGTCGTCCTTCGGTTGGTGCACTCCATATTTGGGACTCATCCGATCTCATGGAACAAAAAATAAAGAATCCATTTCTGATACTTCCTTTTCTTTTCCGTTGATCTCCATTCACATATCACCTTCGACTTGTAGTGGTGGCAAGCTTTCCTAACCGAGGTTTTTATGCTAGTCCACTCTCACCCTTCCCTCCCTTTCAGTTCCTCTACGCGTTTTTGATACATACTTATCACAGGTACTTTATATCACATATTTTGCCCTCTCATCGTCGATCGAAGGGATCAGCAATTGACGCCCACAAATATCCCCTTTCAAATACAATTGACTCATGGAACCTCAGTTGTGTGGGCAACCTGGGACAAAGCATCATGGCTCGTGTGACCTTGACGATTTTGATGGTGGCACCAAGTGGCCATGCATGGTCCTATAAAAGCATCCACAATCGTCTCGTCTTGTCCCATCGCCTCTCTCCTCTCGACCTCCATGTTCGACATCACTTCAAGAAACTATCTACTTGCCCATTGGGCGCCGAACCTCCAACTTATCATAACACACATTGAGTCGTGAGTGATCTCTCCTACATCCCACCACCTTCGAACCTCATCCAACAGGTAAACTGGTACGTCGACCTCGTCGTTCTCCTCCACGTGCCTTATCGCACACGACTCCAACGCCGTATCACTCCTTGGCTTCTGCGCCACACTGTGTCGAGGCTTCTTCGCGACGTCTGTGGTCGCTCTTCCGCCACACAACATTCTATCTTGTTAAATATAATATTCGATCGTGGCTGATTTATCTTATCGCCAGGCACGTCGTCCAGGTACGCCATCCTCGCTTTGCCACATCAATGACGTCGTTGACAACGCCAACGTAGAACAAGACTCAATGACCAAAGGTCGATTATCATCGAAAGGTATGTATATCTTCATGCTATCAGTCACTATCGCTCACCATGAATCACTTCATAGATAATAAAGATTAAACGGCACGTTTCGTTTAATCTCTCCTATACTCGCCAGCCTCGTTTCCCAGGTGCGTAAAAGGTGAGCCCGTCGTCTTGCATCCACCCCACCACCTTTCACCTTCTCATGCCCGTCTTCAGTGATCAGCCAAGGTACACGCACACCTTTCCACGGACAATGCTTTCCTTCCGACTCATCAGTCATCACCAGCGATCACCATGGCAAGTTAACTAAAACAACCGCAAGGTACATACATTACCTCCATGCCATTGTCCTCGCTCATTACCGACTACTTAGAAAGCAAGAAAAAATGAACAAGAATAAAATATCTTCAAGGTCTGTACCTTCGTGTCGATCATTTCGTTTCGATTGCTCATCAGCCGTTATTGCAGACAAGCAAGACGATCAAGAAAAAAAAACCTCAAGGTATGTACTTTCATTGTTAATTGTTTCGTTGCGGTCACTCATTCGTCGTCACTGTAGAAAAATAATCAAGAAAAAAAACTTCAAGGTATGTACTCCCATGTCACTTGCTTCATTCCAACCGCTCATTAGCTTTTATCACAGAAAAAAAAAAAAACAAGAAAAAAAAACAAAGTACGTCCCTCATATCAATTGTCGCATTTCAATCGCTCATCATCCATTCTCGCAGAAAAAAACAAATCGACAAAAAAACGTCGTGGGCTCAGCGAGCTCGAGGTTGCGCGGAGGGTCCTATCCCTGGACCCCGTGTTCGCGCGCGGGGTGGATGGTCTCCCCAGAACACTCGCTTCAAGAACCTGCCTGGCCCCCAGGATGCGGAGTGCGCATTGCGGACCCATTCGCAGGAGCCGTCGATCTGGCCGACGGCTCAACATGCCCACATAAGTCCCTCTTCGCAACCTCTTCAATTTCCCGACCTTAACGGTTTCACAGGCCGGGCGGATACCCTGGCCCTGTGATTCCTCCTCCCGGGAGTGGCGCGAGCTCCAGTCTCAATGCGGACCCGTTCGCAGGGGGTCGGGACGACATGTGTGCAGAGGCCAGTTCTCTGCACACGTGTCTGTGGTCGGTGCGGACTTTGTTCCGCGCCGATAACCGTGCACATTGGCTGCTTATGCGCCTTTGTGCACGCTTTTCTTTCAGACGGGTCTCCGGTCGTCTGGACTTTGCATGCGGCGCGCCCTTGGTTTGCGCGCCGCCCCCTTCCTAACCTTAATGGTTTCGCAGTCCAGGCGGATACCTGGATCTGCGATTCCTCCTCCCGGGAGTGGCGCGAGCTTATTCTCAATGCGGACCCGTTCGCAGGGGGTTGGGATGACACATGTGCATAGCGCGCATGTGTCTGTGGTCGGTGCAGATTCATCTGCGCTGATAACCGTGCACATCGTGCACGCTTTCTACTTGACGCCCGTTATGGGTGTTCAAGTGTTCAGGCGGGTATCCGACCGCCTGAACTTTCCCCAATTTTTTCCGCTCTTTTGAGCTTTGTCCAGTTGTACACACGTGCGGGCGGCTTCGTGCCGCTCCGTGGTACACACATAATTTTTTCCGCTCTTTGAGCTTTGTCGAGGTTGTACCTTTGGTTGTAACACCTCGTTTAGTTGTTCACATGTGGCTTCGTGCCGCCTCTGTGATCACATAATTTTTTCCTCCCCTTGAGAGCTTCGTGCTCTTCCGGCCGACCGATCTTTGTTTCAAGACAGGAATCGTTTTCGACTTGGTTTCTCAGGTGAGTCTGGATCTCAGTATTTTATTGGGACTTCTGATCGTTTTCAGTATACTGGCGCGATGCGGTTCCCTAGGCTCGGGTACACAGTCCTCACTCTTACTACACACATATTAAATAGCGTATCTTCCCACTTTAATAATAACTCAGTGTTACACGCGTACGAGCATTGAATAGTCCGAATGTAACACTGTTAATCGATGCCCCATAAAATCCGAAATAAGCAACAAGTTCGAGAACGCCTCGTTCCAGTGAGCAGCAACTCTTCGAAGGAAATGCAGGAGTGCGATCACCCTTGTCATTCAGCAGGAAAACCCTAGATAACTAACATTACACCGAAATTTAGAGAGAAAACGAGCCCTATAGATTCTACTGCTTGACCGACTTGAGGCCTTCCCTAATCCTGAATTCCCAATACCTATAGCAAGCAAGAAAGGTAAGCCACAACGCTCGACGTGAAACTGAGGACATGTAACACACTTCTTGCGGATCGTATCATGCTCATCAGCCAATGACCTCCACAACTACACAGAGGGGTCAGCACACGTGAAGCGAACCAAAAGGGAGCACGAACCTCAGTCGCCTGTAGAATTCTACCTTCCTTCTCATGGATATCGGCAAGAAACTCGATAGCAGCGGGGCACGGCAGTTCTGCACCCTTGGAGGGAGGCGGGTTCTCCAAATCAACAACGTCTCGTATAGCGTCGTCCGAGGTATCAGCATACAGGCGTACAAAGTCTTCAACACGTGAGTAGGGAAGATCGTTGATATTGAGGATACCGCGCAGGTAATTCCACGCCGAAGGGTTGTTAGCTGCGAACGAGATGTTCTGCTTGACGAACCTAGGGTTACCAATAAGCGCCTGAAAGAAAAGAGACAGTAGATATAGATAGAAACACACGTCAATTCCCTTCTAATGATCCTCGCCCTATCTGTCTCGTCCTCCCGTATCCCAGACTGGAACACCACAAAGAACCGATGATGCCACGCCGAGTTATTTCTCACATCGTGGACAATCATCGCTTCCACGAAATCCAGCTCGCCCGCCCACAGATCCTTATCGTTGAAATAGGCAAGCAACCACTGTCGATAAGACCACGTATGATAGTTCTTCACGTCAGCTTTCAGTGACTCCGCGATGAACTTGAGCTCGGGTCCAGGATTGCGCGTAAGCATGAGTAAAAGTCGCCGGTGATGCCACACTTGGTATGTCTTGAGGAATGCAACTGCAAGCTCGTCCATCAGTTGCAGTTCCACATCGAGCGGCGCGTTGAGCGCCAGCAAAGTCTCGTAACGATACTGCCTGGGCACAAATATGACGATGGGTCTTCAAATAGAGGGACTAGAAGTATAAATACCATGCAGAGTAGTGTGCTGGATTCAATCGGATGATGGTTTCTGTAAGATCAAGGACGCGCTGACTCTTCTCCCCAGTCTTTACTATGCCGCGAAAGTAACCGGTCGCATCTTTGTCTGCATCAAATGTCAGGTTCAAATGCTCTCAGATGAAGACACCAGTTGATTGCGTACATTCCGCCGAATAGAAAATGGGTGCGATAGGGTTAGCATCCTCATATTGAGCTAAGGGCGTCACATCTCTCCATTCGGGGCGTTCAGAGTATAGAAGGGGCCCGTTCTCAGTTGTATCGCTCGACGCAGAAGACAGAGCTGGCATAACGGGTCTTTACTCGTCGCTGTACAAGAACAAGACGATTATCGAACCACGAACAATAACCTACGAACAATAACCTTATCGGACTGCCTATTTTGTTTCTCAACACACACAATTGTAATTATCGCGGAGACAATACGGAGGCAGCACACGGAGGAGGGGGTATGGTACTAGCAGTAATAGGACAAAGGTTTTTGGGACAAGCTAAAACGAGGAGGGTGGAGTATTACAATAGGGCAAGGAAAAAGGAGTACAGAATACAAGAAAACTAAGCGGCAACGGGCGCAGCAGCCGCAGCAGGTGCATTACTCGCAGTGTAGTCCTGAACAACATGGTTAAGACGATGGAAGGACCGGCAGAATGCACTACTAACCTCCATCTCGGCATCGAGGTCAGCTGCAGACTTCTGGGGCCGTTCCTTGCGGGTCTTGCCTGCACGAACACGCCTTCCTCGACCGCCAGCCCTTCATTAATCAAAGTCAGAAGAGATGTCGAAGTCATAAGTATTTTAGACTGACCTGGTCACGCCGTTCGTGGCTGTTGCGCCATCAGCGGGTGAGACGCGTTGTGCCAGGGAGACGGGGGCGGGTGCAACGACGATTTCGATCTTCATAGGCTTCTCTGTGATACGAAGGATAGTTGTGGATGTACATGACGAAGGGGAAGAAGCAAAGCGGAGCATTGATCAGTTGGCTGTTTCAGGCGAACGAGTAGCGAGAAAATAAGAGCGGAAAAAATGCACGAGAAGCTTCTAATCTGTTACCCAAAGATACCGAAAACTTCGTCTCTGCCGTCGCTATGTTCCGGTTCAGGTCGAACTTGATCCACCGGCTCGCCAACAAACCTCCACATCACCATTCGCGATTGACCAGGTCATCGTTTACATCCTCGCGGTGAAAAACCCATCCGCTCCGTACCTAGAATAACACAGGTCGACACAGGCCCCGAATGTGTTGCGAAACCTGCTTGCTCCAAAGGTTGATCAGACCTTGGAAAAGCGGCCATGCACACGTGCCTCTGTGATTATCTAGTAATTCTAAGCACCAATGTTTCCAAGGGAAAGCGGGCGAGACTGTCGTTCGGAAAAAGTCGGCAAGCAGAGACAAAAGCCAACGGTTCTCTGGGAACTTTCAAAGATCTCTCACAGTGCAGGTTGCAGAGCATGCCAACCATGCTAACAGAAGGGGACGAGACGCAAAGAGGGGAAGAGGCGATACTAACTTCCATCGATAAGTCGGTTGTTGTACTGCTGGAACGCCTTGGTACCATCTCCTTTACGTTGGAAATGGACAGAAGCAACACCCTTCGAGCGACCATTTTGGTCGTAGTGAAGGGTGACTTCCTTTAGTGGACCGACGGTCTGGGCAAACAGCTCCTGAAAGAAAATAGAGTAAATAAGACCATGGGCTAATGTGCAGAAGAAAAAACACGAACCTTGATCTGAGCTTCATTAACGTCGATAGGAAGGTTGGAAACAATGATTTTCTCAGTGGGAGAAGTTTGTGCAGCGACTTTGGCGGCGACGTTGGCGGCTGCGTTGGCGCGGACACGAGGACTGGGCCCAGTAGTACCAAGGACCTGAGCACGAGCTGAAGTACGCCTGGGTGGACCGCGACGGGGGTTGCGAGGCTTGGAAGCGATGATCTTTGTACGACGACTGGTTATGCGCCACCTAAGGAAAAAAGAGGAGTTTAGCGACATACTTCGTCGAGAGCCTTGTCCATGATGGTTTCAAGTAGGTATGTCGCGAGAAATGAAGACTTGTTGGGGGGAAAGGCTGGAACGGCTAGAGAAGGTGGTGGGCGAAGAAAGAAATGGGCTGCACAGCATAAACCTTTGAGACAAATGATTAACTGTCGGAGCTTCAATTTTCTTCAAGTCCGCTTTCGGTTCCTGGCTATTGACTCGACGTCCTCGTGCCCAACACATTTCTCAGCGCTTAATGTCTCGTGGTGGCGGTCGCGGGGGTCGTGGGGGAGGCAGAGGTGGGAGGGGAGGCTTCGGAGGCTCCTCGGCACTCCCGCCCATGGGTCTGAGCTTTGCCGATATCCAGAACCTCTCGAGGGAGGCGACGGCAATGTTTCCAGTGCGCGACATCGCAACTGTCGATTTGACATCTTATTGATCAACGGAACTCGTAGCCAAGGGAACTACCTGTGTTTACTGAGATTTCTGAGAAAGAATCCCGCATCGCCGAGATACAAATCGGTTTTGCGGATCGTCTAAGAAAGTCGGCGTACTATGTCGTTGAAAAAACCAAATCGACTGGCAAGTCATTGTTGTGAAAGTTTGCCTCGTTTCTTCTTATCTTCATGCGTTAGACCTTCCACGTTATTCTGATAAATATAGGCCGTCTGTGGCCGCACAACCAACACTAAAACGGAAAGACCTCAATGAGGCATTTTTCCCTCCAGGTATATTTGCTACCTACTTCAACCCGAAGAAAAAACGGAAACGTACGATTTCTTTGCCTTCTGTCAGTGATAATTAACAAACAAGTACATAGCTCTTGAGACAAATAATTCTGGCAAACCACGGATGAACATCGACGAATTTGGTGAGGATGATGAAGAGGTTCGTATTTCTCAAGCTAGGAAACCACTTCCTTATTGTTACTTTGCAACAGGAAAAGTCGGGCGAAGACCGCTCAGATGCAGGTTCTAACGCCGCCGAAGAGGACTACGACGTGGATGAGGAGTACGACAACGATTACGCAGAGAACTACTTTGACAATGGCGAAGGTGACGACATGGATGATCTAGGCGGCGGAGGGGGTGACGACGGAGGAGGTATGTATTTCTCAGCGTCTTGTTTATACCCGATGACTCAACAACGCCTCATATCTAGGAGGCGATTATGACTAAAAAGACGACTGTCAGGTGCCATTCAAATAGGGATCATGAATAGCTCCATACGATGGGATATCTGATCTCACGCCTTTCGGCTTGATTCACATTGTGATGTTGGCGAGTGGAGGTTTGGTTGACTCGCTCAGTCTATGACGTTACCTTGGAAGTGTAACCATTGAGCTCCCTCTCACTAGATTCCACACATGTAACCAAGAAGTGTTCAAACATGTAGCTTCGGAATCGTACACTTCTATCCTGTGTGACTCGTTCCAAAGACCAAGCAGTTCAAATTATTGCATGTGGTTAACGCTCTTCGCACTTACAGCTTTGCAAAGCTGCTTTTCTGCCTACCAGATGCCTCAGGATTTTCTCATTTGTCCTGTGGCGTTCTAGTAGGAATTGACTTCCTAGAGGAAGTCAGTCAAGGATGAAGTGTGTAGATCAAGAACCGCCTAGGTCGCAGCCTGCCGACTCTAGCCATCGTGGGAAGCGACAGCCAAGCCGCCTTGCGGGCGCTGCTCAATCAG